>VVHJ01002065.1:44477-56951 GCA_015107715.1 Tylochromis polylepis
AGCCCAAAAAAAAAAAAAAAAAAAGCAAAAATGAATAAAACGCTAAAAAGCAAGCTTTTGATGATATCTAAAATGAAACATCCTTGCTAAGTGAGCGACCAACCACAAACCAAGAAAGAGATGGAACAAAACAAAGCTGGCAATGCAGCAAAAACAGACTGTGTCAGTTCAGCCAACAGCAAGAATCAGAGGCAGGGCAACACTTTGTGCTGCAGCTTCAATGGTGACACAAGAACCCGTTTCCTTACCAAAACAAAAATCTGAAAGTCTGACACACTCTTGGGACAAAACAACATTAAACATGTATTTCTTAGGGGAAAAAAACAACAACTTTGTTGTGGAGGTTGAAAATATGTCAGGACATGTCACTGCCTGAAGGCAAACCAGCTGGACAACACATCAAATTAGCTTCCTCTTTTTGATCTTTTATTTCTTTTTCTATGAACTAGTACTGCACCCAGCTGTTAAGCTATAACTTATTGTGTTCTATATTTCATTCAGAAGCACTTACGTCAAGGAACTGAACAGTTACACAGATACATATATTGAAAGGGAAATGAGAGCAGCAATAGGTCGTCTTAGATAATCAATAATACCAAAAATGGCACATGAAGATGATCACTGGGTGGCAGTGGGAGCTGCAGATCAGAAAAAAGCTGCTGTCATCAGCACATTATTGATAGTTTCAGGTTATAATGGCTTTGCTTTAAACCTGCATGTTTATAATTGGATTTCACTAACCACTGCTGCTGTGAATGAGCCAGTGATTGTAAAGCATGAATGAAATAGCTGACACTGACCTGCTAAGTCAATGTGATGCTCTGTGGCGATTTTCATTTTCTGTCAGTAAATTCATAAGGTGAAATGTTTATGTAGTTGAGTTGTGCGATGTGGCGCTGTTCAAAATCCTTCCTATTTTCCATTGTGAATTATTACATTTTAAACTTCCAATGGGAATACTGTATTTAATTGTACAACTGCTGAGATACATTTGAATTTAAGAGTGAGAGAAGTAGAAAAAAATCAGATATGAAAAGAAGATGGGGAAAAAGTGAGAGCTAGAGAACCTGGAAATGGCATTCCATCCCTTCTAAATCTCCTCTGCCTTCATTCTTAATCTCTTCATCTCTGTTACCCTTTATCTTTCCCCCATTTTTATCTATGACTCCTCCCCTCCTAGGCTTCAGGAGCATTACATTGTCCTTTAATGTTGTGAAAAAGAAACAGGGTTGGAAGGATGAAAGAGAGAAGATGTTTTTAAGAAGATCAGATTAGACCGCTTCATCTCACAACAGATGCATATGCAGTGCCACACACATACACAAACACAAGCACATACACACAGATACACACATACACAAAACAAGAGAGAGAGTCAGCAAGTATGCATCTTGCCAGAAGTCATGAACAGAGCATCAGATGTGATGTGATTATTACTGGATTAGGATAAATCCTGCATGTGTGTATGCACATGCCCACACTGTACTTTGCATTAGCTGAAGTGTATGTGGATGTGTGCTGAACCATATATAAATGTCCGAAACCCTGTGGAAGACAGCATTAATCCCTCGAGTCAATTATACTGACCTTACTTTTTATCTTTCTTTACAAGCTCCTCATCCTTTCAACTCTTTATCATGCTCTCTGTCTCCACTAAACCTCTTTCCGTGTCCTTCTTCCAGTTCTTGGTCATTTTCTTGCACGTCTCCTAAATCCACTTCCCTCTCAATGGCTTTCCTGCATCGAGTCTCAGGATCATTGTGCTCTATCTGCAAAATCCCCTGTCACATCTGATCATTCGAAACAGCATGTAACCGTATCCAGAATACCACAGAACGACGATGGGCATTCAATGATGGTTTGAAGACACTGCACTGAAACTTAAATGAAAGACATTTTTATATATTAACATACTTGTTTTGTGTTTTTCTTCCTCTATTGGTCCCTCTGCTTCGTTCTCTGGTTCAAAGTCTGAGTATTGTCTGAAGGAACCCTGCTTGGAAGCTGGTTATTATCTTAAGCCCAAAGGAGTACAATAATAATAATTCTATTGAACTCAAGCTGAATTTGAGGATTTCTCCACATCAGCGATTCAGTGTCAGTTGTGCATGCTCAGCTGTCTCTTGGGATCTTTGCTAAAATGCATTGAAAAATTGCAAAAGATTTAGTGGCAGTGTTTTCAGCATTTTCTCACACTTTCAGTGGATTTAGGCCAAGTACGCTGAATTTGATGGCTCTCATTAATGCAAACAGAAAACCTTTTTATTTAAGCCTCCAGCCAAGAAATGTTATTGTTTTGCCAAAATTTGCCTCTACTAGTTTACATGGTGTGGTTTATATCACTTGTATTAGAATTTCTACACCTCATCAGTCTCTGTATGTACTCTGTGGGACTGTTTGCTTCCTGTTTTGGCAGAGAGGTCAAACAGATACTGTGCAGTGTGAATGACTGTTGTGTGTGTGTGTGTGTGTGGTTGGCACCGATCACTTCACACTTCAATGATGAAGCACAATTGTCTTCTCTCCAGCTGGTCAAAGATTAAAGAGCATCCCTTCCACCAAAACACATATCCTCTGTGCCTGCTGACAATTGATGCCCACTTAGTTCACACTTGGTCTTTGAATGCAGCTTGCAGAGGCAAGTCTTCATTATTTAGCTTCCAGGGAAGAGCTGAGGACAGGGTGGTAGAAACAATCTGTGCTGATCAAAGGTCCTGGAGGCAGGATATTTAAACAGAATCAATGAAAATTTGATATTGCAAGGTTGATCTACAAAGCAATGAGTCGTCATCTTAACTGCTTCTTTGTTGTATTTTTGCTGTGGGATGTCTTACAAAGGAACTGTCAGGTATAGAGCAAGGTCACTTAAATAAGGCTGTGGGGCAGTTTGAGAATGTCTTTCACTGTTTACGCCTCCACCCTCATCTGGTGTTTTAGCACTCTTAGAACAAAGACTTTTAGAGACACTGCTAACCTTTTGGTATGAAAAGAAAATGGTGGTGACGTGTTTGTTTCTTGATTTGGTCGTAACAGTCAAAAAAAAATAAAGTCTTTTGTGATTTCATCCTTTCCCATTTCCTTCACTTCCTCTTGCAGTGGATAATGCTTTTCTTCCTGCTCTAATATTTCACTATTTTCTTTGTGTCAACTCCTAATCTGTGTTTACTGCCACAATTATACCCTACTTATAACTGCTGCTGCTTTCATTGGAAATTCTATTCTCATTTTACACTGCTGTTTTTCCTCCACTGAATTTTCAACAAGCAGCTACCCTCTGTTTCTTGTTTACTGCAGCACAGGCATGACAAATGTATGAGAATAGTAAGTGTGATATGTGTTTACAATCCTGTTAGTAATGACTCCCACTGAGCAATGTGTGTGAATGTAAAGGTGGGATACAGTTAGCTGGATGGATTCTGTCAATGCCTAGGCCACAATCTCCCCAGCCAATTACACCGATCAGGCATAACATTAAACATTATGACCACTGACAGGTGAAGTGAATAGCACTGATTATTTCTTCATCGTGACACCTGTTAGTGGGTGGGATATATTAAGGAGCATGTGAACATTTTGTCCTCTAAGTTGGTGTGTTAGAAGCAGGAAAACTGGGCAAGCATAGGGATTTGAGTGAGTTTGACAAAAGGCCAAATTGTGAAAGCTGGACAACAAGAGGATCTCCAGAACTGCAGCTCTTCTGGGGTGTTCCCAGTCTGCAGTGGTCAGTGTCTATTAAAAGTGGTCCAAGGAATGAACAGTGGTGAACCAGTGACAGGATCATGGGTGATTGATGCACGTGGGGAACAAAGGCTGGCCCGTGTAGTCCAATCCAACAGACAAGCTACTGTAGCTCAAATGACCAAAAAATGTAATGCTGGTTCTGACAGAAAGCTGTCAGAATACACAGTGCTTCACAGTTTGCTGTGTATGAGGCTGCGTATCTGCCGAACAGTCAGAGTACCCATGCTGACCCCTGCCCAATACGGAAAGTGGCAACAGGAAGAAGATGGGCTGTTCTGATTAATCGTGTTTTCTTTTACATTATGTGGATGGCCCAGTTACCTGGGGAACACCTGGAACCAGGGTGCACTATAGGAAGATGGCAAGCCAGCAGAGGCAGTGTGATGCACTGGGCAATGTTCTGCTGGGAAAACTTGGGTCCTGCCATCCATGTGGATGTTACCTTGACATGTGCCAGCTAACTAAGAATTTTTGCAGACTATGTACACCGTTTCATGGAAGCGGTATGATAGCTGTGGCCTCTTTCAACAGGATAATCCTATCGAGCATCTGTTGACTGTGCTGGACAAACAAGTCTGATCTATGGAGGCCCTGCCTCGCAACTTTCAGGACTTGAAGAATCTGTTGCTAATGTCTTTGTGTCAGATACCACAGCACACCTTTGGGGGCCTAGTGGAGTCCATTCCTTGACAGTCAGGGGGTTTTTGGCAGCAAAAGGAGGATCAACACAATATTAGGCAGGTGGTCATAATGCTATACCTGATCAGTGCGTATTCACCTTTAGACCAACAGTTGTTTTGGGTACACACATATGATAGTAGTAACTAAATTTTATTTATGAAAACCTGTAGTCCCAAAGCACTGTACAATCAGGATAATAAAATACAATGAATAAAAGTGAGTTAAAACACTGAATGAAATGAAAGAAAATACCCCCCCCCCAAAAAAAAAAACAAACAAAAAAAACTTACTATATAAGAATAATAAGAATCTCAACAGAAAATTGAGAGTCCACAGACTCAGCTGAATGAAGTGGGAGATTGTTCCAAAGTCTAGGTGCCACAGACTGAAAGGCTCTGTCCCCTCTGTTCCTCAGTCTTGGATCAGACAACAAATTTCAAGCCTGCGACTGAACACAAAAAGCAGCAGTGTGTTTAATAAGAAGCTGAGATAAATACTCAGGAGCTTGTCCTTTTAGTGTTCCATGTGCAATTTGTCTAATATTGGTTAGCCAATGCAAATTGTAGCCTCAGTTTGTTGCCACCGCATCACATGTCAGGAGTGGCATGCAATGTGATCTTATGCTGTTGTAGTCCATCTGCAAGTTGTGTGTTCAGAGATGCTCTTCTTCATACCTTGGTTGTAATGAGTAGTTATTTGAGTTACTGTTGCATTTCTCTCAGCTCAAATCAGTCTGGGCATTCTCCTCTGACATCAACAAGGCATTTTCACTCAGTCTACTGCTGCTCACTGGATATTTTCTCTTTTTTTAGGCCAACCTTAGAGAAGGTTATGTTGGAAAATCCCAGTATCATCAATTTCAGAAATACTCAGCCCAGCCCATGTAGCACCAACAATAACGCCATGTTCAAAGCATCGTAAATCATCTTTCTTTTCCATCCTTCAGCAGGTCGTCTTCACCATAAGTACATGCCTAAATGCACTGAGTTGCTGCCATGTGATTGGATGATTGGATATTTGAGTTAATGAGCAGTTCAAAAGCTGTAACTAGTGAAGTGGTCAGTGAGTATAAAAGATGCAATATAGCCAAAGTTGGAATTTTACTATTTTCAAGTGTTTTATGATATATTTAACAAAAGCTGTAAAAAGTAAAAATGGATAAAATTAAAAAATGTTCAAATCCGGCTTGTTTCCATTCTTCCATTTCCATTCGTTCAATCTTGTTGTTGCACACTGGAGGATGATGTCAAAAATTATTTATTTGTAGCTTACAGCAAAAATAAATTGTTCATCACAACTCAAAAGAGTGGCAACACATGCAGTAAGCCAAAACAACAGCACTTTAAAATGTAACCCTTTTAACTTCTTTATTTATGAAGCTCCTCACAGGCAGTGCGCGTTGGGAGTTTTATTTTCATCACGACTGCTTTCCATGTCATACAGTGCCAATGCGCTGTCATCTGTTGCACAGAAGCTTGTTCTTGTTCTCACAAAATTGTCTGTTGTCTTCTGAGTATATTTAGGTGTGTTAATGAGGCCACCTTCCTGTGTTATTGGCCAGTAAGCTAAACTACAGGTTAACAGTTTTTATTGGGCTTTTACCATAGTGCTTAGGTGTCTGTGCGTGTCTGGAGCCAAGGACAGGCTCCCTGAGGCGTCAGACTCCTCATTAACCTTCACTTCATCCTTCTGTTCCTGTCTTTCCTCTCTGTGTCGAATCCAAAATTCCTGAGTACCTGTGCCTCTCACTTTTCTGCAAGCGCCAGCATCCACATCAAAGAATGCCCTACGTGGGAATTTACTCGTTCATTAAAGACTTCTGTCTGTTACACGTTGCTTTCACCCCCTGTCGTTTAAGCTCTGCACAAATACATTTTCCCATTAAAAAAACCCCCAAAGAGTTTCACATGTGTTTACCAGGTTTAGCCTAAATAATTTCATTTTTACACATCTCTCAACTGATGCATACTTTGATATACAAAGTATGCATACAGAATAAGCCAGTGAAAGAAAAGACTGTTGATATTAAGGCAAATAGCCTCACTTACAGGCTAAATGGAGCCAAATATAAAGCCTAATATAAAGCCATGAAATGTTAGATTTATGAAACTTTTGATCTTGACGTAATACGTTCTTTGAGAGGTCACATATAAAAGCCAGATTTTGAGTATTCATGTGTGAGTCCAGCTTAGGTTTCCTTTTGTGATGCTGACCCTCTTTAATAAAACGAAAACCCAGATATCTCATACTTCACAACAACACTTTTGAGTGATATTGACTTCTCCTGGCATAAAATTAAACCATCTTCCACATTATTTTTCTGAGATATATTACACCTTGTAATAATAGAGCTCTGTGAGTGACATGACAGAACAAATGACACAGGTATTTTTAAAATAATGATGTGTTGTAATTTTCTCGTTAAGAATTATGAATACAGTTTTGGAATTAAAAAACTAAATTAAAAAAATGCTGTTCTGATTGTTGGAAAAGTGTTATTTACTCTCCAATGCAGTGTTACTAGAGTAAAAAACAAATTTCTGATGTGTTTTCACTCCATCAGTTTTCCTGTACAGAACATCCCCTCAAGCTGAGTGGAGTTTAAGTGTGAGCAAGATTGCCACTATTGTGACAAGAGTAGCATCTTTACGGTTTTTTATCGCTGTCTCTCTCTGTCCTTCTGTTCCTCACACGCTCTATTTCTCTTTCCTTTTACCCCACATCACCCTCACCCCCTTCTCTCTCTCTTTCACTGCTTCTTCCTCAATCTCGCTCTTCCTGCCACTGTCAGAGGGGAATGCCAACCATCTGCAGCCCTCCTGCCCCCTGACATCTGGAGATGGGCTGAGAAACCACGACAGCAGCACACAGACACACGCATGTGTGCACACACACTGTCCAAATACTAGTGAAAATGTTGCACCAGAAAGGAAACGAGACAAGGAATGGGGTATAGGGTGGAGCAGAGGTGAAGAAAGAGAGAGCATAGTAGAGCTCAGAGATATGGTTGACGTCTAATGGCATTAACATATCATGCTGTCATTATTCAGAACAGATTTTATTCCTCTCAGGTAGACAGTAATGTGAGTTATTGTGGGAGAGAAGAAAGTGGAGGTACGTTAATGAGGACTCTGTGCCTATATCTCCTTAGGATGTCACTTTCAGAACTATTTCTGTCAAATAGGCTGTCATATTATTTATTTATCTATTTATGATTACATGTTCCATATTCAGAATTATGTATTGGTTTAAGGGCAGAGCAGAAAACGGTGAAAATAAGAGAAAAAACATTATTCTAAAAAGATATACGAGCAGTTTAAAGGTGAACATGATTTCAATCCTCCCTGCCATCTGCACATTTATAGTTTAATGATTAGCGGTGCTGCCACCATTGCAGTACTCACATGCTTGTCTCTGGATTCTTCCAGGACAAAAGTTTATTTTCCATTTTCAGCGCCGAATTCTGCTGCATTATGTGACACGTGGCTGCAAATGTATATGTGTGTGTATATGTGTATATGCGCACTTACAGCCTGAATTTATTGTGTATATCTGAGTTCATTTTGTTCAGATTTAAGACAGCATTTTCTGCCTTATCAAGCAGAAAATTTCCACCCCATTGCATGCAGTTTCTTTTAAGCCCTCATACATATTTATAAATTGAACCTTAAATAACTGATTTTGTGACCACATGAAGGGAGTGAAAACATCTGTGAGCAGCACACTGACATTTTACTACAAGAGTTGGAATATTGTTTGCAACTCTATTATTCATTTGCAATTATGTGTTTCACTAAGTGGTGAATAAAGGTTCAGCTTTTGCTTTAAGCTTTGTTTTTAATCATTATCGGCCACTAAGGGGAAATAGCTGCCGTTTAGCTGCTAAACGCTCCACTTTGCTCACCAGCTAGCCGCTAGCCGTGTCCATCTGCTGTTTGGCAGTGGGAAGGTAGTGTGGGGTCTTGGTGGAAACAGCTGCCCGCTCCAGCTGGATACACCACTGATGAGAGAGAGCTAAAACAGTAAATGCTGCTGGCAGGAAAACTAAAACAATGAGTTTGAAGATGCTATGGTCCATAAAGCTGAGTAGAACTGCAGAGTTGAATAATTAGCTTTGGGTTTATCAACCAAAGTGCCAATTTTCACACACACATACAGTGCCTAGTCATTTGATCTATAATATTGATTATAATGACTTTAATATTTTTCAGTTGGCTCTAAACAAATTAACAAAAAGTGCATTAGAGGACAACAATATGTCACAGTAGACATGCCTATACACTGATGAGCCAAAATGCTGTAATCGCTCACAGATGCAATAAATCAAGAAGATTATTTTGTATTAATGTCATGTGATGGTCCTGGTATATCTAAATGTCATCATATTGAATGCATTAACCATCTTTGGCCCAAAATCTCAGTTGCAGCAAAGTTTGTGATGAGTACCTACTGGCCTTGTGCCAAGACAGGAGAGACCTTTAACTAGCGACTGGATGATGTGGAATGAGCTGGAACCAAGTGCTGAAATTGAGCCTTGATTCTGCTTTCCAAGTTTGTGAGTCTGCTAAGGTCCACTTAGGTCTGAAAGATAGAAATATCATCATCAGATGGTGAGCGTGAGGGTCCATGTGGACATCCGTGTGTCTGTGGTTTTCTGACTGTGGGGATTTGTCCATAGAGAATTTACATTAGGATGTAAAACCTCTACACATACGCCAGGCAGTAGACATAAATAAGACATCAAAGAAGAATAACAGGAATGACTACTTGGATTTTGTGACTCCAGCTACCAGTAACAAAGTATAATCAAGGCTTCAGGCTGTCTCTCAAATGGCAAAAACAGCAGTTTTTTTAAATGGCCACTTGAGGCTACCTTCAAAATTGATTAAATCCTATAAACAGGAAACACTTGAATGACAAAAGTATAGGGCCACCCCCACGTAACACCTATGGAAACCCAAGCCATTAAGCTCCCAGCACACAGATAGCTTTATACTCAGGATGTTTTACAATTCTGCAATTATTGAGTTAGCAGAGCGCTGCTCGCTTTCACATGCTTTGTGCCTCAATACTCAGTAACACTGTTCTCTATCTTTATGTCATCTGCCACTGTATGTCTGAGTTGGTTTCTAAACGCCTCCACTTTACAATAATAACACTTATAGTTGATCCCAGAATAACTAGGAGGGAAGAAATTTCATGAACTGACTTGTTGTAATGGTGGCATTCTTTCACAAATGTTTGTAAAGGCAGACTGCATGATTAGGTGCGTGATTTTATACAACAGTGGCAATGTGACTGAAAACACCTGAATTCAAAGATTAAGAAGTGTGGCCCTATTCTTTTGTCCATATGGTTTATAAAAGACAGACACAGCCGCACTGGATAGTGAAGTCCTGTAAAGCTTCTAGTTGAACTTTTTTGCTATTGCTGCCTTTATGATATGAAACTGCATGTGATGAGAGACGGGTGGATCTGAGGAAGCAACTCATGAGTCATAGGGACCTGCCTTAAATCATACACTGCTTTATTGTCCTTTTTGACACCACCAGGGACCATTGTATTGTATTTAATATGACTTGAAACCACAGACTGCATGTAAAAATGCACATGGCCATAATATCACCCACTGGGTTCTGGTTTCCAAACTTTAAAGCCCTGAATATAGCATTGTGGCTGCTGCCATGTCGGGTATGTTTTGGGACCCAGGACTGACCATATTTGGACTAGAGAGTGTAATTTATCAGCTAACACGAACAAGCTTTGTTAGCAAGCTGTAACAGCTAGTAAGAGTAATGACATATCACAATTTCACTCACCAAAACTCAAAGCTCAAATGTCTTTGATGCACTACACATAAAAATCATGTTATTTGTCTAATAATTATAATAAAACACTCCAACCAGGCATGAACAGCACAAACACAATCCTCAGACCAAATTCAGTGACTCAGCAGCCTAACAGGCACTAATCATCTGCAACTCGCTCTGGCAGGAGACTGATCAATCAAAACAGCCATGCCCCTAATTTTGGCCCTTAACAGAACAAATTTTCCCCATCTGGACAATTGTGTGTATAGTTGTTTTTGTTTTTTTGGATAGTTTTAAGTACATAAGTAAAATATGCATTTTAGGACTGTTTAGATTTACAGGTGGATGGTAGGCTCCTGTAACAAATAGCTGACTCACTTCTGCTAACTGGAGTCACTAAACTGGACCTCTCAGTAGTGTTTGTGGCGATGGTGCCTAATGGTTGGCTCTAATTAGCACCAAATTAGCAAGCAGCCGTGACTGTGTGCATACAACCTATGAATCCACCTCGCTCAGCATATTTTTTTTTACGGGTATTTAGAAAACCCATATCCTTATATACCACATTACCACATTGACTCTGAGTAAGGGTGAAGTATGAAAATCAACAGCAACATTTGTAACTTTCTTACTCTGTAAGTCACTTTCCAGCCTTGAACTTAGCCTGAGTACAGTGCCCGCCAGTATGATAGATGGCCAACTTAGTGCCTGAACTAATTAAGAACACAAGCGCTTGAAGTGGTATGAAGGATAGAGTCGACCAGAGAGTTTAATCAGCTTCTTTCATCTCAGTCATTCTTATAGCTAATTCAAAGGACAAGCTCTTGTAGGAGATGAAGGATCATATTTCTACTAGAACAAAATTAAACCGAAGTCCCCGTCCTTAATTTAAAAAACGCCCTAGCTAAGGTTGAAGTGAAGCGGTTGTTTACAAACCTTCAACGTGCAGTAAGAGAAAAGGGTCAAATCATCTTTACCTGTCTGCCTCAAACATAGTTCAATTTAGACAATCGGCATCCAAAAGAGAAAAAAAAATTAGATTATAAAGAGCACGGCTTTAATCATTATGTCTGGTCCAGACAGAAACAGTGCAGCTGTTCAAGAAAAATAATATCAATTGGCAATCCTCTGAGTTTCATTTTTGTTTTGGGCTAAAGAGTCATGCAGTAGCACTGAACTGAAAGCTGTTCTATCGTATTCAGGATTCAGCTGTGGTGAGCCTTCTTAATTCAATTCATTACTCTGTTCATTTGTAACCATTTGACGAACTGCCATACCCATCAGTGCTTCTTTTGCTAATTAGCAAACATGCTAAAGCCCAAATATTTATTTTCTTCACTGCAGTGACACTTTTGTCAGAGAGTTTCTATAACCAGGATCACCATGTCTCCTCTGGCAGCCTATATTGCTTGCTGGGTAAGAGGATGGAGGTTGGGAGGGGGTGATGTGTATAATTATAAGATTACAAAGGATTTAATTAAGGCATGAAAAGGTGGCCTCAATGTGAAACTACACAATGTTTTTGAAATTATGGTGACATGATCGGAGCTGAGTAGACGAGAGAGCCGGAGTGAATGATGAGTGGCGTGGACTTTTCTGCAGCAAAGGTAATGAGATGAGAACACGAAGGTGTAATCAATGAGGTCTGAAAACAGCCAAATAGGAGCCAACATGCCCCAAAGTTGTGAAGAGCAAGTTGCTTGGAGTTAGTGGTAAAGTGGTTAATGAATAATATTTCCAGATGCTACTGCTGAGGATGAAGCATAGAGACCAAGCCATGAAGCAGAACAGAGCTTGGTGTCCTGACATTACGACAGAATAAATGTCTTTTTTGCTTTTCATGTGAGATTTTACAACATTTAAGCCCACAATACCACATTGGTTGTGTCACGGTTCGCTGTGTGGCAGGCAGGAGGAAGGACCCAAACGCAGGACTCACACACGGGAAGTAAAGTTAAAGAGGCTGCAAGTCCAAAACAAAATGTCCATAGAAACAAAACACTGGAGCACAGGGAACAGTCCATAAAGAGGTCAGGGGGCCGACGGCACAGGAGTCCAAGGCGGTGCAGCTCAGGGGGTCGACCCGGAGGTCGACGGCACAGGAGTCCATAGTCCAGCCATTCAGGGGGCCGGCTGTGCGAAAGGCCGCAGCGGCGACGGAACAGTTCAGGGGGCTGGCCGCGCGGAAGGCAGAGGCGGCAGCGGAGCAATTCAGGAGGCCGACCATGGGGGCGAAGGCACC
>VVHJ01002066.1:7369-34171 GCA_015107715.1 Tylochromis polylepis
AAATATGCCCACCCCCCCCCCCCCCCCCCCGAATTCTGTGACGGTTTACTTTAAGATTGCCACTCTGTGACAGCTCAGGATTATGTCACAGACTCTCTTAAGTTTCTCAGACATTCCTACCATATGTGACTGGAATTCATTTCACCAAAACAAATCTGTCATCAGGTAAAAGCAGCATGTTAAAGTGTGTAACCTAAATTTGATATTTAAGGAACTGAAAATTCTGATGAAGCATCAATCTGAGGAACAAGCTAAAACGATCTCCAGAGAATGCCACAATAGTATTGGTGCCACCTTCATCAGGAAATGGCATCAAAATTGTTCTTCCTGGTTGTCGAACCACGCTGCCTAAAACAAAGGCCGTTAGAATTGTTGAATTGTTTTTAAAAAGAGAACCCACGGTATCTGAGTTGCAGACACAAGTCACATTTTAGCAGAGCAGCTGCTTGCAGAATGAAATGGTACAGTATCCTTTCTCTGAGCATGTGTGCCAGCCTAAGGAAAAGAAAAATCATTAGCCTGCCACTGTGCCTCTGGCTCTTAGTGATGCCGTTGCTCTTGGCTGATTTTCCTATGGAGGATTTCAATAAATTGAACCATAGGCATGAGTAAGCAGTGGTTTTTGGCTAGCAGCGCATTGGAAACCTTTTTAGGGAGTCACCTACGGACAGGTAAAAAATTAAAGGAAAAAACAACATAAAGTGTCGTGGTAAGGTGTGGGGTTGCCACATGCTAACAGAACAGCTTCAGTGTGCCTTTGAACTGACTGCTATACCAAAAGGAGAAGTCTACTACTAAAAGAGATATCATATTATTCATGACTCATTTACATATTTAAAGTAGGACTTTGTTAAGCGATAGTTTTGTGGAATATCTGAGTTGAGTTCTCTTCCTCCCTTTTCTCTCTTTTTTTTTTTTTGGCCTGTCCCGTTCGGTACTTCAGCAATCAGAATTGTTGTCTGAAGGCTAAGAAAGATGCCCAACGGATTTATTTTTTCAGGTGGATCGTTATGACTATGCCATGTTGTTCCACCTGATTGATCTTTTTTTATTATTATTTATTTATTTTATTTTAGGTTATTGTAAACTGGACAGACATAACTGTGGGATAGGAAAGGGAGAAAAAAAGGAGAGGGGGGAAAGAGGAGAAGAGGGATAGTGAGAGAAGATAAAAAAAAAAAAAAGAAATCCACTGGATCACCTGTTTGGAAAAAAAAAAGAAAACTGTGCATACCTGTCTAGCTGTGCACTTCTTCCTCTTGTATTGTGCTCTGATTTTCTTTATTCCCCCTTTCAACATGTCATGAATATAAAGATTGAAATGCTTGAATTTTTTTATTCAGCTTAAATACTACATATTCCCATCAAGACTCAGATCCCACTGGAAAACTGGGGGATGTGTGCCTCTCTTTCCATTTCGTCCAGCTGCATGCACAAACACATCTCAGGTGCTCGGGCCGGAAAAGAAAGCTTAGCTTTGGCTCAGTGTTGTTTCTTATTTAAAAAAATGATTGTTCCAAGGACATCAAAATTACATCAAGTCCTCATTTAACATTCTTGGAACAGGGCAAGGAGTGGCTAATACTCATGTAAATGTCTGGTCTGTACACAGTGTGTACTTTGTGCATAAAGGAAAAATACTGTGTGACATTGACTTAACAGTGATATTTATCTGTAGTACAGTAACCTGGGTTTTATTGTAGCCCAGCCTCAAAGCCTGTCCATATTCACTGTTTGAATGTACTGGCTGTGGTTTGAGTTGTACTACATGCTGGATTAGCTGGTTTTTGATGCAGCGTGAGCTATGTTGCCTGTCCTTGTTTGAGTGAGTCATGGCAGAAGCATGTGTACGAGCATGCATGTACACATGCGCGCGCGCGCACACACACACACACACAGGCTAGAGTGGGCTTGTTACAGAACCTCAGACTTACAGCTCTTGTCACCTGGGATTGGCACATGATTCTGTGTGTGTGTGTCTGTGTGTGCGTGTTTGTGTGTGCGTGCATGTTTGTTCGCGGTGCTGCAGGCAGAACTGATGACTCTTCATGTGCCTCTCTACCTACGAGAGCAGCTCTGTTGCCTAGCAACACTGACCAAACAGCAGTAGCAAGGAGAAGAGTCAAGTGCTCTCTCAAACCCCTCATTTCTCTCTCTCGCTATTCTTCTTTACCTTTTTGTGATCACTGCATGGTATTAGTCAGTGCATACTGTTAGTTTGCTGTATGTTTTAACCAATAACCCATCCGCATATTCTTTGTGTGTGGGTGTGAGACACGGAGCAGGGTGACCCTGCTTTAAAATTTCCAGCAGGTGAGGATGAGGTAGAGCTGCCTCACTGCGATGCAGATTTGACTCACTATCATTTCATATTGAATTTTTTTTTATACTGGTACCAATATGATGGAATTATTATATAATATATATATTTTCCCCTGCAGATAAGTCAGACTTGTAATTTAATGTTTTTCCACAGAAGAACAGAATGCAAATACAAAGATAAATATCTGAATTATCTGAATATTTCTATCATTTTTGCTGACGTTTTTTATCCATATTCTTTGGAACGGGGTTTGTAAATGTTTTCTCTTTTCACAGTAAAGTACACGAGAATGCATAAAAGAAACCACACTTGTACGAAAATACTATTAACTTTTAAGCAAAGGAGGCGAAAAAAACGAGCAGTAAAGCTCAGAAGGTAAAGGGTCTTGCTGCATGCGTGTAAACCATAGACAGCAAAACATACACAACAAAAGCTGAACTGATAACACTAGAGTAGCAATTACTGAACATTTGATTACACACTTGAACGTCTTCGATATTTGGGAGGGTTTTTGGATGTCTTCTCATAGTGATTCATACATTTTAATGAATCACTAAGCAAACTAAAAGGCTTTTGTGGTGCCACAATGAGCTGATGTATTTTGCCAGCACATAAACAAGAATTTGGAAGCACAAATGAAAGATTATTTACCTTGGTTTAGAGCACATATTTGTGTGTTTGTTTAGGTACATTTTGTATATATATCAGTGTGTGTGTTTTGTTCACTTGGCCCATGAGAATATTTCCCATCTCCTTTTGTGGTTTGTTCTGACTACATGCTCTAGCAGATGGAATTCCTCCTGATGGCAGCAACATCCTGCTTGTACACCACAACATATGCACACAGTGTACCCTGTGTGTCACTGACCCACAGGGAGGGGAAAAGAAGGGACGCTGATGGGAATGAGGGAAGAAAAACGATAGATGGTGGGATTAGAGAGAGGATGATTTTCTGTATCAATGATATATCTCCTTGTTTCTTTTGTGTACATTCTTTACGTTCCTTTCTAGATAATGGATGATTATTTGGGACATTAAACAAACCAAATAAAGCAATTATGCTCTTCTAGCCACTCTCTTGTCTCTTAGCACTTCTCGTCCCTCTTCCTACAGCACACTCATGCCTGCTTCAACATTTTCTCCTTTCGTCTTGCCTGGGCCCTAACCCCCTCCCATTATTACCTCTTCCCCAAATTTGCCTCCCTCCCCTAGGTTAGTCTAGCATACGCCTATGAGACCAAGGATGCGCTGTGCCTGGTGCTGACCATAATGAATGGCGGTGACTTAAAGTTTCACATTTACAACATGGGGAACTCGGGCTTTGATGAGCAAAGGGCCATCTTCTACGCTGCTGAGATTTGCTGTGGCCTTGAGGACCTGCACCGTGAGAGGATAGTTTACAGGTAAGCTCACACATGGTGTCAGAAAAAAGTTTGGGACAGGTGCAGATAATAAATTAAGCAGTATCCCCATGTTATGGGTGGCATGCTGGTTAACACTGTCGCCTCACAGGAAGATTATCCTAGGTTTGAATTCACTGGCTGGCTTTGGCCTGGAGTTTGCATGTGCTGCTCATGACTGTGTGGGCTCTCTCCAGGTACCGTGGCTTCCTCTCATAGTTCAGAGATGTGCTTATTAGGTTAATTGGTCATTCTAAATTCCCTGTAAGTGTGAAGGTGAGTTTGACCTGTGCAGGGTGTACCCCACCTCTTACGCTATGACAGCTGGGATATGCTCCACATGGATGGATGGATTTCATATCATATTTGTTGCAATTACTCCATTGAGCTTAGGAGCTGGAAATTGTTCACAGATATTTTAAGGATCTATGTCTCTGTGGACAACATTGTGAGGCTTAAAGCCCTAGAACCACATTATGTAAGCATGTTGTGGTACAAGAGTATTTGCTTACAGCTGGCTAAATGCCCTGGCATTTAAAGTTCAGTTTACACTCATGTGAAAGAAAAAAAAAACTAGATTATGTCTTTTGGGGTTCTGAAAGGAACTCTCTAAAGTCAGAAATAACCCTGATGTTTTCATAGTAATGCCACCAAGGTTATCTGTAACACAATGCCTAACAGACTGGACATTTGAGAGGCAATGGTTTTGACTCAAATTTTGCACTTTTTGATTTGTTTCTCACTACGGGATATCTTGGATTAAACTCTGCCAACTTTATGGAAGTATATTACAAATTTTTAGGGTACCATTTTAAAGTGCTTGTAAAACCTTTGGAAAGTTACAAAGGCTAAAGTCCATGCCCAACATTAGTTCTGGCAGTTCAATTCTGTCAGCAGATCCTGATAAATCACCTGATCTCAGTGCTAACCCACATCACCCAGTGGCTCAGCTAAGATCCTTGTACAAATCTAACTAGTAAATCTCACATAAGGCACGCTTTAAGCTGCCTTATCCTGCCTTCAGTATAGATCTGGAAGCTGTTTGAAACCCAGCTCCATCTTTCATGTGATGTTTCCATATTTGATTGTGGCTGACTGTCTTGTTGCTGCTCTCCCCCTCCTCTGGCTTTCCAAGTATGTGCATGGAAAGGTGAAGACGTCTGCCAAATATGAATTGCTGCAGATGGAATAGCAATTGTTTTTGCCTGTAGTGGTCTTTGATGAAACGTGGTTATTTTCAACATCAGAAAACACTGCAGTTAAGCTGCAAAAAAGTTTGTTTGTAGTCCAAACTTTTCTTCTGGTATCTATGTAACTTTAGTGGCATAATACCCACTAAGAGTCTACTTTAAAATACTGTTAAACAAAGAATGAAGAGCTGCCCCAGCTAAATCCAGATGCACCCATCTGCACCTGGATAGCCTGCCATTATTTCCTTGATAGAGCTGGTTTTGATAACTTCTAACTGTGAAATGTCTGAGCTTCAGCACACCAAATATTCTGTTACAGACTGCAAGAGCAAGCACAAGAGTCTTCACGCATCCAATGAAATGAAAATGTAGGAAATATACAATTTCCAAACATGATATATATTTGGAGATACATTAGAGTGTGGCTAATGGTAAATTGGACTAATATTACCATCTGTTTATTCTCTTCCACTCTGTGTACTTCTATAAACTGTATTTTAAAACAGCAAAATTCCCAATAAAGCCATTCTCACTGACACACTTTTCTGTTTTTTTAATCAGACAAGGGAACAACTGTAAAATAGTGACAGAAGCTCATAAAGAGTAATGTAAACCAGGTGGTATTTCAAAGCTATTTTTCAATCTGCAGCAATTAAGTGTTAAAATCCTGAAATTGTACTAATTATGCCGTGTGACAAATTTATATCTGTGCTGCAATGTTGGCTATATTTTTCAGATACTGTGAGGATATAGTCTTCTGATCTAAGCTCGTGTACCATCTTAATCTTCTGTAGCCTCATAAAAAAAAACTGATTGTATAGATACATTCCTAATGATTTTATGGTCTCAGGTGCTTGTTTAAAGTCTTATTAAATACACCAGGATGCTCCTTTTAATAAAGAAAAAGTCACATTTAGATTAAAAACAGATGACAAATATAAACATAAAAGTATAACTTGTGATTTCCAAGTCATCACATCCATCAAAAATCTCAGTGTCTCTGTATTGTGGCTAGAGCTATAGTTTAATCATATGCCATTATGTAACCAGCTGTGCCTCACTTTTGTCATTCCAGCTGACCAGTCAAAGCAAACTGGGCTTTGTATGAGTCCAGTCTGACCTTAAAGAAACAGAAACTATAATGGTGCATTACAGGCCAGGGGTGATAAGGGGCACTGCAGCAATGTACAGTAAGAGAATAATAATAATGTGCGTTTTGAAAAAAAAAATGGACCCAGCAGAGTAATATAATATGGATACATTGAGAAAAAGACCTAAGTGGCAAACTTCAGTGCTCAAGATGCCTGAAAAAAAAAACAAAAAAACCCAGCACTATTTCCAACCATTTGTTCCAGCTCTGGTGTTATGAAGCGATTTATTCCACCGGAGGGTAACAGTGGGAAGAGTGCAGAAGGAAATCTTGAATGATGAAGTGTGACCAGATTAATGGTGTACTGATTTCAGTGAGGTGTAATTCACATGTCAAACTCAATGGGCCCTGAGAGTAATGGTAACATAAACACTGATGTTCTTAAAAGACCCACATGCACATGGCCGGTGTAGTTATAACAACATGCCGTGCTTCTTGATCTCAGCATGTGTTACAGTAACCTTCACAGTTGGCATTGTGGTTTCAAGTTGGCAGTAGTCCGATAGATTTGATTACAAAAGGGTAAAATAACATGCTAGTGTGCAAGTTAAATAGAATAGAATAGAATAGACTGGGCTTAATTAAAAAAGGCTTAACTCTGTAAGACCCAACCCATCAAAAAATAGGTTATGATATATGATATATTTTTATTATATATTTATTATATATTCGTTGTATCGCATTTGAGACATTGGGCGTTTTTGGCAACTTTTTGTTAACAACAATGTTAATTTTAGACCCAAAAAAAAGAGTTTTGTCCATAACATTTTGAAATTATGGCAAGTATTGATCATGTTGATAAGATAGAGGTCTCAGAAACTCATGTATCAAATATGATACACAGGGCATTATAGGGTTAAATTATACACTTCCCCAGGGACCTGTGCTTGACAATGAGAACATCCTGTTCTTTCCTTGATAGATGTTGTAATGGGCAGATGTTCTCACAAAAGTTGATTATGAAATAACTTGAGGCCCAGAAAGGGGTCACAACATCCTCACGCCCTGCTTACATCATGGCGAGGTAGCTCCTGAAGAAGTCCTGGAGCTGCGCAAACTCTTTCAGACGTGATTTGTTCTCTGTCACGCTCTTTCCCAGCTCGTTCCAGGCCTGCAGTGTAGCCTGAATTTTTGCATCTAGTACATGCACTCTCTCTGGGCACAGATCCTTCAGTCGAGAAGCCTGGTCCTGCAACTCCTTTACCTCCTCCCTGATGATTTCGTAGTCAATCTGTGGAGAATCACAGTAAGAATCTATCATCTCCCATCAAATCCACTATCACTCAAACAGCCTGTATCAATTGTATCTCTGACTATGACCTCATCTCCATAGCTTAATGCACATTATTCAGTTAGAGGCCCATATGGTCTACATATGGGCTGCCACGCTATAGCTAGCTTGCAATCGGAAATTTTTTTCCTCCTTTTGACGAGGCAGTAATTAATAGTGTTGAGGGTTCTCTGGGAGCAATACTTCATAACATTTCTCAGCTACAGTAAGCCACAAGAACACTGAGTTGTAGATGCTTGTCTGCTGACGGCACAGTTATTTCAGTTTGGGAGATTAGGTCATTTCTGCTTTTCAAAGGTATC
Source organism: Tylochromis polylepis (assembly GCA_015107715.1). Classification (NCBI taxonomy): domain Eukaryota; kingdom Metazoa; phylum Chordata; class Actinopteri; order Cichliformes; family Cichlidae; genus Tylochromis; species Tylochromis polylepis. The sequence goes on from VVHJ01002066.1 coordinate 15,026, forward strand.
AAGTCCAGACAGCTGTGTGTGCGTGTGATAAACATAACACTGCCCAAAAAATGACTCACACAGAACTTTACCATCCCCAACTTCACATCTCCAACCCTGTGAACCCTGGACACTCATACACACCCTACCAAATTTGCTCATAAACACACACATACACTTTGTGAGCTAACACAACAGTGACTCATGCAAGCATAAATAAATATCCCATGGGAATAACAAACTTTTGCTTGCTCTATGTTGCTTGCTCATGGCACAAAGGGGAATAGCCTGGCTTTTTTTTGTTGTTGTTGTGAAAAAATATGTCACAACAGGAAACAGACTGCAGAACAATGTGTTGGAGGTGACTATGAGACAGTCGAGGTTGGGGTTGGGGGGCTTCCCTTTTTTAAATACACAGAGCAAAATGTCCATAATCCAACATCAGTGTAATGGAATACTGGACTGCATTACCAGAAATGAATCATTTCAGATGTTTACAACATAATCACAACATGTGCCGGCATCTTTCTCTCACCTCCAGGTGGTCCTGCTCCTCCTGCAGAGCCTCTAGGCCACAGCGATCTGGCTCACACTGGATGGCCATGTCTGTCTCTTTCTCCAGGATGTCCAGGCTCAGATCCTTGCTGAAGGACACGCACTCCTCCACACGCACTGCCAGGCTGGCATGCTGGCGATGCACCAAGTCATCATGAGTACTCATAGGATGTTATTAAGTCATTATACTTCAATGTGCATTATTTGTTTTCCAATGAGAGCCACATTGCAAATTACTTTTAAAATGGTGTCATGGATTCCCCTCCAGCCATCTGTGTATGTGCTTTTTTTAATGTGTACTCTTTTTTTTCCTTCTTAAACCAAGAGTAGATTGAAATAACACAAAAACACTCATGTGAGGGGGAGTGGTGGCCTGTCTTGGGCCTATTAATGTGCACAGCCACAGAAAAAAAGAAAACCAGATGCAACTCTATTAGAGATGGGGGACTTTAAAAATCCATTCAGCATCTTCTAATGCTGTTATATGTTAATACTACATCAAACAGTGAATCTGAGCCACTGCAGCACTCGTGTACATACATTTTCTGAACAGACTATATATAATCACTGCATGTGATATATAGATAAAATCTCATCTTCTTACCTTGCTCATCAGCTCCTGGATAGCCTGGTCGTGGCTTTGTGAACGACCTCTTTCTCTCACTGTGTCATTCAGCATCTCTACAGCCTCTCGTAGCTCCTCCACGGGGTCCCCCATGGTTTCTATCAGAGACTCACCACTGCCGCTGTTCTGAAGTGCCAGCAAAGTAGGAGCTGGGGAATTTTCACTGTGGAGAGGCTGTTAGATACAAAAAGAGTTAGTATTCATTTGTCAAGTTCAACTGAATTAAAATGATGGTAATCTAAATGAGAAAAAGTAGTAGTGCATGGTAATACTGCTACTCAGTTTATAATTTAATCTAAAATTTCTTATGCTATATTATTTTGATTAATTCATAGAACACTGTCAACAGTTTTGATAATGACTGCTTTTAGTTTAAAGCTGTTGTAGAGTTCATAAAATGGATTTATAGTGTGTTTGCGGGGTGGCTGTTCGATCCCCGTCTGCTCCAATCTATTGCTCTCCAATAAATCCATCAGAGTATGAATGTGTGTGAACGTTAGATTAAAGCACTTACATAGAAAGAGCTTAGAAAAAAGTACTTGGGTGAATGAGGCAAGTTGTGTAAAGTGTTTTGCGTGCCCAGATAGAGTAGAAAAGCATATATAAGAACCAGTGTATTTACCGTTTAAACTACAGTTTTTCAGATAGCATCCAAAATTTGACAACAAACTAAAGCTACCTGTAATGCTAAAACCAGCTACACATGCACAACAACATTTGTTTTAGTTGAAACTTTTTACAAGCTTATTCTTTAAATGCCACCATTGCAAAATATACCAACCTGGCCTAATCTGTATTGACTACCACTGAGATCCTGGCTTTCCTCCAGCTCCACACGTTCCAGGAACTCAGTCAGCATGCGCGTGTCCTGCAGCTCAGAGCTCTGCTGGGTCAGGGCACTTTGGACACGGTGGTACCTGGGAAACACAAACACCAGCAGGGGTGTTTTAACCAAAAACTACAGCTAAATGGTGAACCACATCCACATATACAACCTTGCATCCTTCAGCAAAACCACATTACAGAGACCGCAAGCAGCTTACTAGGTGACTCGTACTGTGCTAGAGCACTGCTTATGTTATCATATATCATGTGTCACATAAACATATCCTGTACTTTAGTGCACTGAGGTACCTCCACTGTGCAGAGTTTATATAGGAAATGGTAAAGGGATCTTTTTGAAAGGGTATTTTTCCAGAATAAATGACCCTTACGTTGCTTGTGTGCACTGTTAAATAATGACATCATAACAAGTGTCTTCCAGCTGCTTAGCAAGAGCCTCCTGCATCAACAGGACCTCAGACTACACAAGTGGCCATCTCTGCCCCATCTAACACCCCCACCCTGGAAACACTTAAACTAAAACCTTTCCGCATCTGTATTTTCTTTGGTCAGCTTGGTGTTCTTTACAGAGTCTAAACTTCTGTTTATAGACATAGGTATGTCCAGTAAACCAGCCAGCATCATAAGTTTTACTGAGAGTCCATGGCAACAACCTGTCTTTCAAGGGCCAACCAAAAAGAGAGGCGTCATCTTGCAAACACGGAATGGGTGACTCTGACACACACTGACAAGCTGTGGGTGAAGTGCTTGTCAAAACTCAGGGGTAGACCTCACTAAGTGCTGCATGAATCACACATGAATAAACTTTAGCCGTGCAATTAATGAGCACATGGAGAGGTATTTTTGCCAACTTAGAGAAAAAGGCAATTTATGAGATCTATGGATATATTTATATATATATTTGTGGTTTATGGGGTGAAACTGTTTGTCTTAAATAAGAACTGGGGAGCTTTATGAACAAACTCTTCCATGTTGGATTACAAACATGGCAAGCCCAAACCTGTGACCTCTTGGAAACAATGACTTCCTTTATTTCCTGACCACAGTGACAAGCAAAACTACCAGAGTCTGATTGTTCAGATCCATAACATGAACTTTCCATGATGACAAATATCAAAGGGCTACCCTTGACCTATCCTTCTAACATACTTTTGCTCCACCTCCTCCATGCGTGCCGGTAGCCCTCGCGTGTGTGGGTGGCTGTGACTATGAAGGCGGTCCACCTCCTGCTTCAGAGCACTGAGTTCCAGGCTGCGGGATGCCACCTCTTTCTCCAGCAAACAGCTTTCCCTCTCAGCCATGCTCATTGTTTCAGGGTCACCGGCTAAGACAGATTCCTTCATGGAAAGCTCCACAGACTCCAGCCAGGCCTCCAAGCTGCCAAGGGCCTGGAGCACTTTCACAACCTGTACAGAACAGACATGGAGAGGTTGGGGGAGTGCATTTTATGTCTCATGTTATAGACGTTTTCCTGCTTTAATTTCAAGGTGATTTAATGCACAGTTTAAACTACCAAAGGCACTGTACAAAGACAACAATAATACGTGGAAGTTGTTGCTAAGACTTACATGACTCATGGTTTCCAACTAGGTCATCAATCTGGATTTGCGGCCTCTTTCCAACTCATAATCAAATTATATCTGAGCACATTTTATATTCCTTGGATTAGCCTTCATAAAATGTTGTGACTACATCTCAACAACTCAGCCAATTAAGGTGATAAAGTAAACAAGTTTCTAACCATGAATGCGTGCATACAGCTCAGGCTCTGGCTGAACAGAAAGCCTTTAGTAGGGATAGAAATGATCCAGGATAATTTGTCATAATCATAAATTTCAATGAGCAATATGAATTAAGAGAACAGCCTGTGAACTATTTTCTTTTCTTTAAAAAAAAAAAAGAAAGAAAGAATTTTACCCTAAAACCCAGCTCTTCTGAGGCCTGGAGAAAGACAGCATTCCTCTGGTGCCTCTTCCTTAGTTCTTCCCACAGGACTTCCAGCTGGCCAAGGAACTCCTCGATCTTTGTGCTGCCCGGGTGCTGTGCCCGGACCAGCCCGTGGCCCTCCTGAGGAAGGGGCATTAAAGTGATGAGAGAAAATTATGAATAAGAAGTGAAGTGGATTTTATATTGTAACTATAGACTAATCTAAAGCTTTGGGTAAGTAAAGTTGTCTCAGATGTGATGTCAGCTCATTGATTAATAAACCAGACCTGCCAAGAAACCCAAGTTGCAAAATGTGGGGAGATTTTTTTTAAAGGCATTCTTTCAGTGCTTTATTTTAAGAGAAACTGTGAATGTGACACTGTGATTCAGTTTACCTTTTTGACCACCTCTATCCTGGCTCGATTGTTAAGGATTTCCTGCTCAACGGTTTGCTGACACCTTTTTGCTGCTTCCAGCCCCTCAAAACTGGCTATTGAACACACCTGTGTAGCCATAGACACATTGTCTTTGAGCCACGACAAAGTCTGAGATGGAAAAAAAGAGCAAAGAGAGTAATGAGGAACAGTTTACACATATGATTTAGCTGCTGAGGCTACAGGAAACCACGTAAACAACTTTTAAGTGATAGATATGAGTTAATGCAAGAAATACATGGACATATTGAGGGGTACAAATGCTACGCTGACAATTAACAGCAATCACTTCTGATGTTGAAGGCGCAGTCCTTACTGCCAGCTAACCTGTTTTTGTATTTCTATTTGTATGTGTGGAGCATGAAAACAGTTTTGAAAACTGATTTCTATTGTCGGGAGAATAGTGGGTGTGACTGGCAGGGGATGTAGTCACCTTGTCAGCAGACACAGTGAACCGCTGAAGCTGTATGTGAAGCTGTGGGTGGCCTGGAGAGGGGGTGGCAATCTTGGGTTCTGTTCTGGGCTTCCTGCTGCAAAGAAAACATAGACTCCAATTATGACTTACATAAAGACCTTTCATTATGTAAGATGGAGAGAGAAGCCAGGCAGAAACGTCACCTTTCCCCCTTCAATTGATTTCCAACGATAGCATCATCAGCACAGACGGGGCTGTCTCTCATTGGTAAAGAGGTGTGGTTCACTGATTGCTGCTCCTGGCTTTGGCAGCTCTGTGTTCGTCTACCACTCCCACTGTCAGCAGTACTCTGTGGACAAAGGAGTAAATGTCTGTAGGAAAATCCAAAAGATCAGCAACATGGCGTGTGAGTAATGCTTGGCCTTTGCTGAATTAATGCTGACAGAATGATTAAACGTCTCAGAAAAGAGGATTTCATGCTGTGAACAGTCACTAGACAATGAGGCGTTGCTGTAGCTCAGTACTAATGTGAATGTTACAATGTGGCTGGACGCTGGACAACATGGACAGCTGCCCGGAGTTTCTCCTGTAAATGACACAAAACATACTCACAAAGGTTCGCTATTTTTAGTGAAACAGCCCAGACCAGTCTCAGGGTAGAAGCTATTTCTGTTTGACAGCATCAAACTTTTTCAACACTAAAGATGGCAAGAAAGGTTTAAAAATGTGAAATTACAAAATGAATGAGCACAAGTCTAACAACGTTACTAACATATGTTAAACCACTCTGATCATAAAAAGAGCCATTGTAGATGGAAATATAACCCTCAAAATCCCATGCCCCTGCTCCCATTTAAAGCAGCAGTGTTGTTTCAGCTTTAGACAGTGATTTCCATGGTCATCCACCCCAACTCTGTTGAGAACTCTAGAGTTTTTAGAAAGGTCAATGCCACAGCGATCAACCTTGTCTATGGGCAGAAATATATTAAAGACGTCAACAGCCACTAAGCTACTTTTACAACCATATGAGTATTTTAAAGGTTGGCCAAAGGGCTCTACTGAAGAGTTTCCAATGGGAGCCACAAGTATCTGGACTGCTACATTGGGGTATCCTGAGTGCAGGTCTTTTACCTTCTTCAGCCTGCTGCGAGCAGCTGTGTAAAACCTTGTATTACAACAGCATCCAAACAACCAAAAAAGGAAGAATCCATATTTGAGGCCTTAAAATCTTTTCTTTTACACTGATGTTTTCATAATTATGTATATGTAAATATACAAATATTTACTTCAAGTGTTTTAGGTTGTTTTTTATTGCTTTATTTGTTAAGTACTTCTTGATGTTGGTGCTGTTTCTAACTATATAGTGCTATACATGTAAGTTTTTGATTCCTTCACTTAACTAAACCAGTTGATATATACTGAAAATGAAATTATAAAATTATGGAAGCACTCAGCAATGTGCCATAATCCAGTAATTATACGACAGCCAAAAATACAAAAAACCCATTAATAACAGTGTTTTATGGAGGGCCTTTAATTTAATCATATTATTTTCTGACTGGGCTTACAGAAAAAGTGAGGCAGGGAGCCGGAGAAAAGTGTCGCCTCCAAAATTATGCGAAATGCAGTAAATTCTAGGGGTCTAACATCATTTACCAACATGCCAATCATTTTATAGGCCAGGCTGAGTTTCACAGAGGCAAATTATAGGCCCATTTATGTGCTAAAGCTGTAGAGCTAAAAACCTCGTGTCAAAGAATTCATAATCATTGCTGAGGTCTCCTCCACAGATAGGCAATTGCTTCTGTCCTTCCTTCTTGCAGGGCAATCCACTGTAAACATGTCGTGTCATTTCACTTTGACAGAATATCAGCTACAGAAAAAATAGCCATTTAACAATTTGGTATGTCGTGTTTAATAGTATTCTGTGCTTTACTGTCTTATCCAACCATTTACCATTTCAGCATACTGTTCACTCTTCATTCCTATCCCTTTTCTACTGATCTCCTCTCACCCTGTGTGTCTTTCTGTAGTGTGCTATGATGTCAGCCAAGAACTATCACTTAGCACCAGACCCATCTGGTCTCCAGCAGTAGCATCTGGCTACAATTAGCCAGAGAAACAGACGATAGCCATGTTTACCTTCAGAAACAAGAGACTATATATGGCTAACACAGACGTGGATGCATATACTGAAGCACGTACAGACACTAAAACCTTTACAGTTAATTGACTGAATTATTGCATGAGAGTGAGAGAATAAGAACAGTTTGTATGTGCACATGAACACATATGCAAATACACTGGCAATGCTGTCTACCAGCATATGTGCAAATAACTCACAGTCACTAGTAACCTAAAGATCCATGCAACTGCATCATTGCACTAGGGTGCTGTGAAAGAATGTGACAAATTACTTTTACTGTTTTAACAGGTACCTGTGCTTGTGCTTAGCACTGTGTTTGGCCTTTAAGGCTCCAGGCTTTTGTATGGAGTGTCTTATTAACCCTTCCATAAACAGTAACAAGTAAAGCGCCCACAGTCAGTGTACCCAGGCAACTACTAGCTCCTAGTGCAATAAAGACCATTCTAACCGTTCACTCAGGGAATGCCACAAGATCAGTGTTTGTAGAGTCAGGTTTGCTGCCCTGATGGGTGAGACGCGAAAAAACATAAGTAGAGAAATTTACTGAAATAGTAAAATAAGAAGAATGGAAAGAATGAAGTTTGCTTTCTCAAGCATTCGTACTTTCTCACTTGACAAAGTTAGGACAGAGGCCCAGCAGGGATCAGAAGTGCTCAAGGTCAGCAATATGAGAACAGCTTTGCTCTAGGCTGAACTCAAACAGCCACTGTACACAAAGAAATGTAATGTTTAAAGACTAAATATTCACATAATTACTGGTTTTAACCACACTTACATTTCTGGATAATCAGACTTTCTGTCAGGTTTATGGGCAGTGGGGTAACTATAGGAGGACCCACGAGTTCAATAAAGTTCCTGTAGGCCTCCAAGACAAGGAATGTCAAGTCCAAGGAATAAACATACTCTCTAGAATATTCACCCTGGACTGAACTATGGACCCTCTGTTAATATAGTATTAATTCAATGACTGTACTTTTGTTAGAATGGTTGAAAGCCAAGATATTTTTCTACCATGAAATGAAATTTTGGAGGGAAAGGCTTATTTGCTCTGGCGCATTGTTCAACCATGTTGTGCAGTCAGGGCTTGACATTTTTCATGGAAACTTATGTAATTCTTGTGCCAGCACAAATAACACCTCTAAAAGCTCTTCCTGTGTCTCCTACAGGGCAATATTTGTAACATTTGAAGACTGGGGTTCTTGTTAGATGATACAGAAGGTGACTGGCAGAAAATAGTTACATATTACATACACAGTTACATATTGCTTTTTTCTCTATAGCACTGTTTTAAGCACAAAATTGGTATTTTTGCAAACCATCTTATCATGGAATTCTTCAAAACTGGGACATCCAATGATATAATTAAGTAGAACTAAGTAGCAGGGAAGATGGAAAACCAACAGTATTTTGGGTGCCAAGAGTAGAAGCCACTGCTTTACAGCACATCTGTCAAATTCTATTTTGGAAAAATGTGCTTTAGCTGTATATCAGGCAGTTTCCAAACCAAAGGACGAAGTGCGTCACTTTCTGAGGCCACAGAATTTGTAGGACTGAATGAGGCTGGTGTCATCTTTTGCCAGCACTGATGGAGTTGTTCTCTCCTACTTGGGAACCACAGTGTGGTTTCTCCAGTATTACATTGAAATACAAAAACTACTTACAGCACAGCCTTTCAGATGATTCTTCTCTTCCTTCACCTCCTTTCCCATGATACCATTTGCCTCCATTCCCATATTGCACTGGGGTTCTTGGGCCGGTGTCAGGAGGTCAGAAGCTTCCCTGGTGAAAGTGGAGCCAGAGAGAGAGAGCGTGGTCTTGTCACTCCTGCAGGGTGAGCAGACCAGGAGGTTACTGTGGTTCTGACAGCAGGGCTTCAGAGGCTGGTGATTCTTTCCAATTATGGGTCTGAAGTTTCATGCCAGTGTTTGTGTTGTTTGATTAAAATAGTCTTGAAAAGCAGCTGATAAGCGAAGGCATGATGTAATATTTGGATCTAAAGATAGGTTACTAACATGAGAAAGTTTTTGCACATGTATGTCAGAAGCTTGGACTCACACAATTTAAAAATTATGCAATATTATGATTATAATGATTATTATTATGATTATTTCACCAAACAGAGTAGAAGAATTGCAATGTAATCCATCTCTTTAACATAATGGCCTTCTGATACGAAAATTGGGAACTTAAAACAAATAACAACAAAGCATCTCTTCCCACTCTCACAGAAGACAATTTAAATAAATGATAGGCAGATCGTCTTGAAATTTACAGATGCCTTCCAGAAAATGACCCTTTATATTTTAAATCATATTCCAAAGAACTCTATAATTCACTATAGGTGCTCTTGGTCTATAACAGATTAAATTGATATTGTATACTGTGTTATATACAACAGTGTACAAATGGTGTTATTTCTTGAGTTTAGTTCAGTTCCTATTTTGGTCTTTATTTTATTTTGGTTGTAGTCATTAATTTGATACAGCTTCTAGCAGCCTAATCTGTCTAAGGATGCAAAAGTCTGGATAGATTAAAAAAAGGGGAAAAAAAGTCTGGATACATACTGCTTGTAATTACAGTAACAATAAATGTGTTTTACAAATTCTATAAAAAATAACCAAATATTCTTGTAAAGAAGTTCTACTCAACTTCAGCAGACTGTTTCAGATGACATCAGGCTTTTAATAGTAAGAGGCGAACAAACCACGTTTCCAACTTGCAATTTTGCCAATACATCATTCACGTTGTACACCTCTCCAAATTCCAAATCAGCACAGAAAACTTCATATTCTAAACTGAAAAGTAAATGTTAAATGATATTCTTGTGCTAACTGGTCAACAGAATTTTCTTTGCTTGTAATTTTTCACAGATTCAAACCAAAATTAGACGCGGATAATCAGAATGATGCAGAGCTCATTTTCATTTGGAAAACTGCTTGGTTTTGCCAATGCATACTTCTGACGTCAGTAACAGTAGGGTAATGACAGAAAAAACACAGTTCCAACTCACTGGGCAGCTGTAAAGGACCAATTATTGAGTGAAATGGTCCACATATTTAAGGCTACCAAAGTTGTTAAGGGTATCCTTGGCCTGTTGGCATACCTGAAAAGCTTCTGAAGAAGTGCCCAGCAATCCTTCACCTCACTTTGCTTCTGTGTGACACTGGCAGCCAGGGTGGGATGGAGATTCGACAGCTGGGACACACTCACATCAAGCATCTACCACACACAGGCCTGCAGGTTAGGTAGAGAAGGCTTCGACAACACACTTTCAAGATCTGACAAAGCAGTGCTGCCTCAAGTGAAAAGACACTGCTTACCATGATCTGACTGGCGATCTCACGCATTTCTCTATCTCCGAAGCTGTCCAGGTCTTTCAATACAGACATGTTTTTCCTCTAAAAGAAGGGACACGGTGAGTGAAAGAGCCTTTCAGATCTAAAATATAATAACATAATTAGGTTTTCAGGACATTTTACCATGCTGTTTATAGCGAATAATGTATTATCAGCCTGCTGGTAAAATGAGGACACTTCCAGAGCCAGATGAAGATTTTCATGGTAGTTTTTCAGATGAGACTGCAATTTCAGCCACCTACACAAACAGCAGACGGCACCATAGAGAAACTCAGTCTTCAATTAATCTTTAGATTGGAGATGTTTCATGCAATTTTTCAGTTCAAATGCAAGTGACAAACATTTTATTGATGTGTTTCCTCCTGCTGGAGATGTTTTTGCTATCTGTCTTCCCTTGTTTCTCCAGTTTCAGTGCCAAGTTGTTGATTTCCTCATGGAGATTTCTGTGTAGCTGCTCATCCTGCAGGGGAACAGGAGAACAGGAGAACACAATCCAACTATGACCTCAGCTGTCTTTACCATACACTGATGGAGACAAATTACAGGCAGCCATAGATAAATTACTGGAAAACCTCTACAAAACTGTAAAGGAAGCTATTAACATATGGAAATGTATATATTTTTACCACAGGAATGCTGTTTATAACACTTTTATCGGTGTTCTGGTAATTATTAGTAGTAGCTCACCTGTTTCAGATCTAAAATTCTTCTAGTCAACTGCATTTTGTCAACATTTTCCCCCAGGACATTCACCAGACACTGTTCCTCTTCCTGCTGGCACACATAAAAGTCAGTGTTTATAGCCCCCATTTGTTAGGAACCCAACCATTATTTTTTTTCAGAGGCACCAGGATTAAACCACATTACCTCTGCTACCAAGCAAGATGCTAAACAGAAATAGCCTTCAGCATGCAGTGAGGAACTTTGAACTTGATACTACAGGACAGAGGAAAGGATGAGTTGAACGTAATGGAGAATACATCTCCTAGGGTGGATGTTTTATAGACTTCATAACCAGCATCCTCCATTACAATCCCACAGGTCCATTATCAATCATCAGTTCCATTGTGCCAGACACGGACAAGAACAAAGAGATAAACATAGGCCTAAAATGATTTAGATGATTGCTTTTTGATAATGACAGGCAGATGTTTTACACCGGTGAACATACACAAACCAGAGATGTCTTCAGGATACTGAGCTAATTTCCTGTATTGGAAAGTGCTGTTTTTGTGACTATTATCTTGACAAATGTTGATTGGAGCTGCCTGTAGACTCAGATTTACCTCTGGGCCAACTGTTTTGGCATAATTGTTAAAGTTGGAGAGCATTATTAACTACCATTTTTTTAATCTGTGGTTTGTCTGCTTTGATAAATACAAAGGGGAAAGAGAAATGTAGGGAGATTACAAAGGTGATATGAACAGGATAAGAAAAATGAAAAATGAAACATGAATTAACTGTGAAAATATAAAACTTTGCAGAAAAAAGTAATAAAACATGAATTACATTTCAGCCTGTTGGCGTTAAAGTTAAAAAAATAAGACAATATGAAGGAAATACCTGCATTGTAAAGACAACCAATAACATAAAAAATAATATGAGTTCACCCAGTAACCCCACTAAAATTTGCTCCTTTCTCCTGAATTGAAAATTTTAGTTACATGAAGTATAAAAGCAGAGAAAGACTGATATGTTCCTTGCCTTCTCTTTAATCCATGCCTCCAGCTTGTCCACCTTTTTGTTGAATTCCTGCAGGTTCTTGGCTCCTCCTAGGGCCCTCATCTGATTTGCAGCCATCTGTTTGAGGGTCTGCCACTGGTCCCTGAGCTGACCGAGCTGCTTCTTTACCAAATCAGATGTGGGATTCAGTTTACAGATCAGCTGCTCACCCATCTTTTAAAACATACAGAAACATAAAGGCATTGTTCATTTGAATTGTCACCCAGAGCAGAGTGAACATATCTGCCATTCGTGTTTTGGATATACCCCTGAAAACTCTCAGAGTTCTGCTTCTGCCTTTCCTGGCCTGCATGAGTGTCGAGGAACGTTAATTATAACCAATGCACAATTTCCAAACATTTCTCCTGTGGGAGAAAGTATAAACTGGCTTGACAGAGTCGCCTGGAATACTGAGGTTCTGCTTTTCTCTTGCCTGGAAGTGCCTACCATTATGTTATGTGTTACATGATTTGACAGGCTCTTTTAACACCAAAAGCAGTGATTAATGGTTATATTCAGATCCCATTATGTGTTAAAAAGTTAAAATAAACATTTAATTTTGGACATAGGGTGCTCAGATGTGCTTGTTTTGGTAACTCTGTGATATTTCAGTTAGTGTCCAGTCTTGTCTTGAATAAATTTAATAACTTTCCTACCTGGTTGAGTTGAATCAGGGTGTTCTCAAAGTCTTTAAGATCTCTCTGAAGCATTTGTGAGGCTTCTTCCCAATCCTCCAGGGGGCAGCACTGAATATTACATCCATCCTTCAAGTCCTGTAGCTTGCCTTTGATCCATGCCTCAGCCTACATTCAAATTACAAACACAGGCAAAAATGTCTCAATCATGCTTCACGTTGTCATTCACTTATATGTTTGACCTGACTGAATCTGAGAGCGTAAGACTGCTTTACACACTTCATGCTGGGTTAGGGAGCATTCATTACTTACATGTTATATATTCAGTGCTGTTTGGCCATCTGTTCACAACAATTTGGTGATTTGTTGTGACAATGACAAAGTACAGATTTGACAAAAACTGATTTGTACCAAACTCTTTTGTGCACATTTTAGCCTATAAAAGTGACACAATGCTGTCCTGTACAAGTGAAAATCAAGTGAAGATTGATTTGTACATTTGGACCAATAGCATATTCTATTTATTTTTCTTTTGCAGCGAGTCATTTCACACCTTAAGATCATCTAGAGCTTGGATTATGAGATATCTTCTGCATGAAAGTACACTAGACAAAAGCAGTCATCATTGCAACCTCATTTTACATATCTAGCAAATAGACCAAATTTTTTCCCCCTGCCTTAGAGTAATACAGCACATCAAACACATCAAGACCAGCTCTTTGTTCTCCAGTGTCATGTTATACAGAGCAGAAGTTTCTCTTGGCAAGGGCCTCGACTCCATTGCATAAGGCTTTGTCTTGAAGAGCAGCCTTTTCTGGCAGCCTTCTATATGGAGTGAGAAGGCCAAACCAGGTGGCCAAAATCAGAACGCGTTGGAAAGTACGTGTTTGTTTTCTGCAAAGAACACAGCATGGAAGTCAGTGGCCCGCCTAAGTTACAAAAACTAATAAATCAGCTCAGGTTCTTCTACTTGTCAGACTGATCCTGACTTTCTTTTTTTCACAGTGTTTCTTTTCTGTGTGTCAACTGACAGTTACACACACAAATAAGTCATTATACCTTGACATTACATCAGAGCATTATTTCCTAAGGAATTCAGTGCGACTGACACTGAATAATAAACTCTGTAGCAACTCCACTTTAAAATCAATGAAACATCAAGACCGCACATGACACATCCACCAAACAGCTTTTTGCTCTAGATTAAAATATGATGTCACTGCTCCCCAGAGGAGCAGGTCATTAACTTTACAAGGCCCCCAGGGTAACGGGCGTATTTCTGGTTTCAACAGAAGGAAAAGAGCTTGACAAAACAGGCCTGCCCCTATCTTCTCACACTGGCTCCCATGGCATTATAATGACCTCATACAGGAAGTCTATGATTCCCTTGTTTCTTCCTGTCCACTCTGCACAACAATGGTCCGTTCAAATCATACAGTTGGGCCTTAGTCTAGCCACAAAGAATAGAACGATTGCAGTTCAATTTGTATCAATACTACTGGCATTTTTTTTAATATGGCCACATAAATAAACATCACTGCAGTTAATACACAAAAAAAAAATTTCAATAAATATAAAAAAGTCGAAAGGAATCTGATTTTGGAATTTAAAGAGAAAACAAGAACAGCTGATTGACATTTATAAAATATCTACTAACGGGCCACATATTTTACCTCTTTTGTAATGCAACTTGGCCCTGAGAACATTGTGGGAGTTGAAGTTTCTCTACTTTCTCTATCTTGGAAATGAAATGGTGAAAGGCAAGATATGTTGCAGAGCAGCCTGGGAGACAGATGGCTCTACACAAAGTCCTGCTCCGCCATGTTGTGAGCCGCTCTGCTCCCCTAGCTCGAACCATCGGGGGCCTTTAAAAGTCTCTCCCTAGAAGGCTCACTTCCACTTTGACAGAAATGTAATACTGTAATAATACATTTTCATCAGCAATAGCAGTCAACCAAATCGCTGTAAAACAGGGAGGTCCCCAGATACCTAAACTTCTACTTTTATAAAGCCAATTGTCAAAAAAGTTAACATACAAAAGCGTCCTCCACTGTGTCCACTGGGTCTACTAAGCTTGTTAATGTGCTACAAAGCTTTTAACACATACATACATCATATTCAAATGTAATTCTTTTTTTCTCGCCTATCACTTGGATGATTGCTCGACAGAGATCTGATGGCAAAGCCAACTGCTGGCCAAAAATGTCCCTCAGCCGAACTCTGAGAAAACGAACTGAGCCAAACTGAAAAATGTCCTTGTGTGTGCTGAGGTAAACGCAGCAGTGAGATAACACAACCAGTTGTGCTGCTTGGCTGAGTCTCTCTGAGCAATAGGCGTGAAGAGATGGAGCCAAACAATGATCTCATCCCCAAATAATTGCTTGTGGCGGTTTCCCCTCCCTCTCTTCCCTCAGCCGAACACAGCTCATACAGTTCTTAGGGACAAAATAAGAATCAGTACATATTTTGTTCTCCTTGGAGGGTCATACAACAGGCAATTTCCTTTCTGATTTTAACTGAACAGCATAACATGTTTCTTTTGGGATCAGCCCACTGTAGCTTGTGGTCTTTTAGCATTTATAGATTTAAGGAGATTCTGATTATTTAACTGTAAAATAAAAGGCTGCAAAATGACGAGAAGCTGCATGGAAAAAGTATCTCCACAAAATGTTTCCTTATTTATTAGACATTAGGAAAAGACAGAAAGCAGGAAAATACAGCTGTTATGTGAAAGAGTGAAAAACAAAGCATGATAAACCCACTGAAATACCACGAGGAGCTACTGATGCTAATACGCTGTATGCGTGCCTCGTGTTACCTGCAGTACTTCCTTGCTGAAGAGTGAGTTGCGCTGAGTGAAGCAGTCACTCGGGGGTGTAACAGCTGCGGACCCTTCAATCGGTGTGCGTGGATGGCTTTCTTTCCTCTGAGGCTCGTTCTCCTGTAGTTCAGGTAATGATATCTGTGTGAGCACGCAACACAGAGAAAGTGTTGAAAACACGAGAGCAGTTTGACTCCAATGTAAACCCTTTTTTTTAAACAGATAAAACCATACACCAGATGATGATTGCTTCTGACAAACCTATAAGAAAGAGGCACAGCTCTCCAGCTATTATCACTTCACAATGAGAGGATGTCTAAGTGTCCACTTACATTGATTATACCTGTGTTTGCCATCCAGGCACATTACAAACACATGTCAGACTGGCTCCAAGGTCCCGCTTAACAAAAAACTACTGTCAGCACTACGTGGGATGAAATGAACACGACTGGCACAAGTTCACTAATGGACAAGCATTCCTGCTGGTCCCCAATCAGGAAACATCTGGGCACAAGAGGGAAGCAGGAACAGGCAGATCCTCCAATGTTTTTCAGGCTTATGTGTAAACATGTCATCTTTGAAGAGCCTTGACAGATCATGTTCGCTCGTCATTACCTGCACAGGTACAGGCACCAAAGCCACTTTATCTCTTGTAATAAGAACATTTTGACAACGTGGATGAATAACACATGAGCAGAGTAAAATCAAAGTATTGTTGTGGTAACAAAATAGGAAAATTATGTGAAAAATTACTCCTTGTTTTGTTCTTTAAGGGGAATTAAGGCTATGGCAGTCTGTGTATTATTACAACCAGCCTCCACAAGTACTTCAGCTAGCCTTTTCTTTTGTTAACATCTACTCCTGACTTCATGTTTTCCAGTGAGCCCTGCCTCTGCGAGCTCTGCTGTTAACACAGCACTTCATCCGCAAGACGCAATGACTTCAGCTTGGAACCGGCCAAATCCAGCAGCCCACTAGCTTTACACAACATCCTACAAATATACTTTCAGTGTTTATTTGTTCTGTATAATGTGTCTTAAATACACGACAGCAAAATCATGAGGAAACAACCAGTATTCTGGGTAGCACTCAACCAAAACACACTGTTCCTATAACTGGTTTTCCACGTCTGTGTCACTTTTCTTTAAATTTAAAATATAAAAGCAGCTGGCTATAAAGAAACCCCCAACAAAAGCTAGTTTTCCTTTAGTCTGAATAAAACACTAGGGAAAGCTGCTCACAGTAGTACAGCAAGCAATAACAAAATATTTTAGCCTCAAAATACCTGGATTTTACCACTTCTTTTACTCTAAAAACATGTCTTTTAAATAATGCTAACTATATGATATTAATTTAGCCGTTAGCTTGCATCTTACCTGTTGTAGGGATCTCTCTCTGTTCACTCTCGGTCTGGTTTGTCCCTGCGTGGGGTGAAATTCATCACTGCTCTCTTTTTTGAGTAAAACCTAAAATATTATGATAAAATATGCAACCGGGAGGGACCAGAAATGTCAGTAATGAATGGTAAAAATACAAAAAAGCTAGACAAAAAGCTCAAAAATGAACGCTGCTACTTAACGTTTTACACAGCGCGAGAGCGCACGTGCTTGTGACTAATTCCAACAGGCCTTTTCAGTTGGAGCGAGTAAAACAAATATATCTTCGATTAACAGTAATTTCTTTAATAACTTTGTTTTCAAAAGATCATGTTTTAGATCATTTCCATATTCTACTGGAAATGTTCTAATTAAAGCAGCACAGTGTGGGGAAACTGGCCTCTTCAAGTTTAAGGTTAATTATTTTGAAACTCATAACATTAAAAAAGCCAATTTATCAAATATCCTTTGTGTAACTAAAAGTATGCTGCACATATATTTAACAAAAAATATTTATCTATACTCAGGCTTTTTCTTTTTTACCTTAACAAGTGCTTCAATGTACTGCCATATTTTTTAAGTAATATTTTTGTTTTTGTTTTTTTCTTTATTGTTAGAATTGTATGTTTGCATGGGTCTTGTACCTTAAATTGAGAAGTGGGCTTATTCTCACAGCTCACACCCACTATCCTTGGCAGATGCACTTCTGATGTGCTGCTGATGTTGTTGTTGTTATTGTTGTTTTCAGACGTGCACCGTGTAATTGCAGGCTCTGCTGTCATCTTGTTCTCTGGCCTGTCTTTGTTCCCAGAGATTGTGATCTTCTTTATTGATCTGGAGACAGCAGAGGCAGAGGCAACGTTCTGGTTCAGCTGGTCCTCTGCTGCCATCTGCTCTTGGTTGTGTTTCACGGGGGCTACCTGCTTGACAATCGGAGAGACGAGACAGGGGCCATGTGCACACACCTGTGATCCACTGAGGTAGAGCGAGTTCAGATTGTGCTGTAGCACACAGTTATCCAGAGTCTCGCCGGGCAGATAACTCTGTGTAAAATCCTGACATTTTGGCACGGCAGGAGCTGACAGTCTTGTCCCAATGGTAAAGGGCTGCACCTTCCTTACAATGCTCTCAGACATGACTAGTGTCCCAGTAAGAAAACAAAAAACAAAAACAAAACAAAATTGCTTAGGTCCGAATGAGCTCTGAAAAAAATGTCTGTTTCATCCCTTTGTGCGCTCTCCTGACTAAACAGTTGTCCAGTCTCAGTTCAGCAGTCAAGTGGAGGGTGGAACCGAAAGTGGAGAGAGGGAGAGAGAGAGAGAGCTCAATTCTCCACCTTCTTGTGCATGTTGAGAATGCACAGCACACAGCCCAGGATAGCTTCCTTGGACTCCTGGGATCGAACACGGTCCCAGATGTGGCGCAGTGCTATTCCAAGGTGCGTAGCGCCTGTTGAGAGGATTCTCCTGAGATACTGTGCCACTGAGCCTGCCAGTCTGCTACTGAGGAGCCTGATAACCAGGGACCGCAGCAAGATGAAAACTGCTGGCATGCTGCCTGACTGTGCTGCACTAAAGTCTTGGAAAAAAAAAAAGAAAGCTCAGAAAAGGAGGGGGACGAAGGAGGGTTGGTTAAGAGAAGGGATGAAGTCACCACCTCTTCTCTCTCGCTTTCTTTCTGTCAGGCGCAACAGAGGGGGCTGTAAAGCCTGGCTGTCAAAACTTCCCCTCTGAACTCTAACAGAAAATCTAGCAAGATAAGAGACCCAGAGTAATGGAGTCAGAGGGAGAGACCTCTGTTGGACCTTTTCAATCACAGCTTATCCTCTATGAGGTAATATCCTCGGCTGAGTCACACTCACACACACCCACAGTGCCTCTCCCTTACCTCCACTTTGAAGTGCAGAGGAACTCATTCAGCTCTAAGGCATTGGGATCTGTCCCAAGACAAGAATTACAAAGCAAAAAAAGTCTTAAAAATAAGAAGGATCAGCTTCAGAGACTCAAGTTTATGCTGTCTGTCCAGGAGCGAGAATGCTTCCCTCAGGTCTAAGTTGAGCCTCCTCTTTCCCCATCAGAGAGGAGCAGTTGCCACACGGGTTACAGCTGAATGAAACAGACCAAATCTGTCGCTCTGCTCCTTAAACCTCAGAGCTGCTGACATAACAAGTGTGTAGAGGAGGAGGGGTGCATACAGAAGTCAAGCAGATGATGACCCCTACCACTCCTTGATGGTGGCAGAAGGTTCAGCAGAACAAATGTTGGGATGACTGATTGGAATGCCAGGAGTGGCGTGCTTATGTCAGAGTTGGGG
>VVHJ01002066.1:34990-61905 GCA_015107715.1 Tylochromis polylepis
TTTGCAAGTGATGCTCTGTAAAGGTAAACCAGTCTGCTGACAGCTGTTTCTAAGTTTTTGCATTTTGAGCAAAGTCAAATGATTTACTCCAGTAAGGCCTCAGTCACACAGACACAGAGACCGGTCAGCAACCATCTGGCAACCACCGGTCGCTAGGGAAAAAAATGTGTGTTTCTTGACGGGCTGGTGAGTGGTTACTGCAGGTTATTGGTTACTGCCATTTGACGTCAGTCACAAAGAGGGTGCTGTACTACAAACCTCTGGTGATTGCTTTGGTCAATTGTAGACTGCTGCAGTGGGAGCAAACTGGAAACGGAGAACGTTTGCCTTCAGAGTAAAAGCTGCACCTTTTGTGAACAACTTTAAGAGTGCGAGGGGGCTGCTTTTAGCCTAACTCAGGTTTCCATAGTGTGATCCAGGCAAACAATTAGCATTAAAATGTACATGAAATGTACTCTTCATATCTTTTATGAAAGTGAGATAATTTCACTAGAACTTCCTTAAAAATTCTTTCTTTCAAACTTTAAAATTTTTTGTCTATCTTTTGCCTTTTTTCCACTTAGACTATAAACATTTATAAAGGATGGAGAGTTGTTTGCTCAGAGAGTTACCATCTGATTAGATTTGAACCAGGTGTCCCACCTCTGCCAACCGAGTCAGATTAGGCTACTGTAACACCTTCCTTATGTTGTTTATCCTGGAAGTGCTCCCTCGCTCACCACAGCCTGCATTCACGTCTTGTGTGTAACATTTAAGCGCTCTCACTGCATCCATTACAAATATTTTATATGTCAGCCTTGATGTGACTGCCCTTTCTATGTCTTTGCGTGCACCTTTGAGGATGGATATTAAAAGACAAGCTGGTTCTGGCCTGATGGCTGATATCATTGCCTCCCAAGACGATAATAAAAACCTGATGTTTTCTCACCACAGGCCCTGGTTAGTGATTGCCCTTGCTAGATATCTTCCATTTTGTTAGAGTCAGTAAATACAACTCAGAGGACTTGTTCAAGGGGTGATGTCACCGAGGCTGTCCGCATGAAAGGAGGTTGATAGCTGCGGCGGAGGAGAGAATATACATGGGGGCAAGAGGGGGGGTCTGTACTTTTCCACTTGGTGTATGTCATCACAAAGGCATGATTGGCCTCCTGGTCAAGTTTCAGTGCAGATAAGACTGAGTTTTTGCTCTGAATCCAAAAAAAAGATTAGGTTTTAGAAATTGTTGCTATGAAAGGAATAGAAAAATTTAGGTGCTATGTCAGCCCTGCTTGGCCAAAACTGGTCTTAAGGTTACATAAAAAGTAACCTTTAGAGAAGCCCAATTTTAATCAATAGTCACATGTTAAGCCATCAGAACTACCAAAGTTTTAGTTATGTCTAAACTGTGATGATAGTGTTTGTGAAGTTTTAAACCAAAACAGTCATGTTTAAACCAGTTCACTTTTTTGTTTAAATGGAATAAAAACATCAAACTACAAAGATTGTGGTTGGTCTGAATGACAGTGAAATAAAATCTAAATGGCAGGGAGACACTGCCAGTGAAATGGTGACCTCCTATTTCTGCTAATGCTTATCACTGTCAATTCATTTGTTCTTCATACACAGCTTTGAAGCTACATCTTGTCAGTGACCTAGCTTGTCTCAGTTGGGTCGCCTGCGGGATTTTTGTACATCATCTGCTGAGTGAAAGTGAAATGATTTGTGCTTCAAAGGCACAATGCAACATCTGCAGTTTATGGACAGTGCGTAATATAAACACATTATAGAAGACACATTTTCAGCATTTACTACATGGCGTCCACATGGGATTTGCCCACCCCAGATCTATTGGAATGGGTTGCAATGTAGTTTTTAATTTCAATTAAGTCTTCTTAAAAACATAAAAGCTGCAGGCTGGAAAGCTAAAAGCTGAAGTACCAAACCCTTTAGTCATCGATTTAATAATGAAATGATTGTGAAACCCACTCTTGAGGCTCACCTGAGGCAATATCTGACCTGGTGAGACTGCATGCTTATCATCTGACGCTCCCGTACACCTGTGGTACTTCATGCCAGGAGTCCTGTTTCTCACTTTTTTCTTTTTTTAACATGTCCACTCTTATCACAGATATAAAAAGGCTAAACAAGTTAAAGTGCTGGATGACATCACATGCAATAAAGTGCCAGTGGAGAAAGGTGGTGCCAAGTTTGTCACAGTATAAGGAGGCAAGGAAAACAATGAAACTTAACTGTCTGCCATGACGCATATCGGGAGCATTTTTACCTGAAGCAACAATCTTAAAAAAAAAAAAAAAAAAAAATCTCCCATGCAAACATGTAACCTGTCATATTTATAATATTTAGCCACCAGCTTTGGCAGCACTGTAGTATAGTTTGAAAAAAAATGTGTTGATGTCTGTTAGTAAGTACAGTTTGCAAAACTATACAGGCAGGAGTCAGACCTGGCTTTAAAATAAGCAAGTCTCCTAAGCAGACTTCTTGTCCTAACATAACAGTTGAGCATGACATTAGAAAAATACATCAGGCAAAGGAGCTAGGAAGGTTTTATAGCTGGGAAGGTTTGTAGTTATGTTTGTTCCCAACAAAAAGCTTTGTCAACCAAATCAATCAAAAGATTTGAAAGGAAGTTTTAAGATGATCAGCTGCATCCCATTAGTGTTTGTGTTTTAACTTCTGATTTGTGTTTTATCTCAAAATAGACTGGCATTCATGGAATCATTAGCTGTCACTACATATAATGTTCACTGAAAATTATTATTTATTCACTGGATTAGAAAATTTCTGGATATGAAAGAATAGATTGAAGTTTTGCCCAACATACCTCTGTGATGCCCAATCCATCTACCTGGTTTTGGCACAAGCCAAACAAACAAACAAGCAAACAAACAACAATTCCTTCCCTCAGCTGTACTGCTAATACTAGCATTGTTATTACTGAAGTCAAAGGGAAAACTTGGCAAAGTTTGTACCTGCTAACATTGTTAGGGTGAGCATGCTAGCATGCACATGTTAGGTTATGTCAGTATAATTTTAGCCTTTGAATCAAATCTAGTAATCTACAAAGAACATCTAAACATTTCCATGTTATAGTGTAAGTGTAGGATTCAACAACCTTTACTGTCAAAAGATAATTATAATAATAGTAACAGAGCTTACAAATTATTTAAATTATTAAATACAAATTAGCCCATCAACATAATTGATAAAAATAATTAACGTATACATGTAAATAATTAAAATCTTTGACTAGTCTTCAGTGGCCTATTAGTGATGATTGTATGACACTTTCACATTGCATTTTCATTACAATATCACTATGATTTTATTGCATTTATAAAATTATTGAAACAATGATTTTTTTAGCCTATTATTTATCTTTGTTACCAACAAATCTGAACAATTATAATTTTTTAAGTCCTAACTGTTCAGGCAAATTAACCAAATTAACAGTAAGCTACTTTGATCATAAATAAAATACAAAGCTGCCTAACAGCTTTAAAAATAGTAAAAGGAAAAAAATTAATGTCGCCTATGTCAGCCTGGCCAATCTTGCAAAGAAGATTTTTAATCTCAATGGTTTCACTTCCTGTTTAAATTAAGTTTTAAAAAAATAATAAAAGAACCTCGCATGGCTTCAGGTTCAAGACTCATAAAGGACAAGAAGATGGACACACTGTATCAGACAGACTATTATTGTACCTTTTTCTGAGTACACGTTCAGGTAGCAGTCATACTGAAAGGTGGGATGAGGTCCCATTATGTGACATCATCAGTTGACTAGGCATCTGTGCTCCAACAGCAGAAAGCAATTTTCCCATATCAAAGGTTGAATAACAGGAAAAAAGCTGTACCTTATTTTTGCCCTCTCTGAAAGTATCAATCACCTTGAGAGGGACGCTTAACATCTGACCCCTGATGTCATTTCAGTGACAAGCTGGAGGCCTTCAAGCTTTTATTTTGAAGCTCAGTTGACTTGGCAGTGTGATTTATTAATCACATGCAAGAACTTTAATCATGTGATGCAGCTTGCTTAGAGTATACTGATAACATGTGTACTTGACATGTGAATAGGAAACTGTTGCTACGTGGACAGGTTTGTTAAAGTCTGTCAGCATAGAGGGAGTAAATAAGGCGAGATCAGCCTTTATACTGACATTTTGGAATAAATGTTTACACATACTCTCATTCAGTGGATCTGTAATCATCATACACTTTAAAACAAGGGAAACAGCAGAAAAAAAGGAAAATTTAATTTTCAATTAAGACCACTATTGTGTTGATTACTTTAGTGCTTCAGTACAGATAATTATTTTTGTCAGTTTTTTATTGGATTCATACACCAATAAACGCACAGACAACTTGGAAAACCTCACATTTGTTTTTTGATCTTCTCAAAAACCAGTTAGGGGAACACTCATTCAGTCTTACTTTGAAAAGGTCATTACGCTTCACCTCAGGAGTCTGGATTTAATATAGGAAAGGCAAATGTGGACCCCCCCCCCCCCAGCTTCGACAAACAAGGTGGCCTTGAGGCCTTCACATAACAAGTTGGACCTACCTCAAAGTTCTGCGTTATTGTTTGCCTCACTCATGTCACCTCCTGTTAGAGGAATGAATGAGCTCATTGCTGACACCAGTCTGAGTTATGCATGACTTGTTTATGATAAAAAATCAACTGACATATGAACAAAGCACCACATTGTGGTATACTCTGACAAATAAAGCGGAGTGACAAGACATGGGTTATGGATTCCCAGATTGTACAGACAATTTACAGTACATGAAAGGCCAAAAAAGGAATTTAACCAACCATTATAAAAACCTGAAAATTCTGTGACAATTTGTAAGCCATGGCAAAATGTTTGTGTGGACATGAAAACACGAGAGCTGGGGACACATTTAGTGCTTTCATCTAGCATCCACACTACCAGTGATAACGCATAAATTGGTACAGCTGCTGGCTATTTTGTTCACAAATTTGTATACATCACAGAATAATCCAGATTATGAGCCTCTTTTGGCATAGGTTGTTGCATGGATGTTAGGATTCTGGATAGCATGCATATTTTTTTATTATTCTAGGTCATCTGTCCCTTAAAAGAAACAGTAAATGACTATGTTTCAAAAGACCGCAGCGTCAAACTATTTTTAAGCATTAAAAGGGGATGATGGGAGGTTCAAGTGTTTAAGTGTCTTCAGATATGGTGTTGGATAACCACTGGGGCCTGTCACTGACTCAGAGACCCCCAGGACATCCAAGGAAAGTAGCACCCACTGTCTTATCCAGCCCCTACCCATGGATGATAACAACAATTGGGTTTTAAGCAGGTGCTGTGCAGTCTTCAAAACAACTGTACCAACTGTATGAGAAGAAGAAGGGTGAGGTTAGGGCAAAAATAGAAAGTGAGCCGCATAATTGAAGCAGTTCAAGTGAAAATATGTTTTGCAGACAGTTGTCTGTCTCTGCTGTTGCAGTCAATCTGAAAACTCTGTGGAATGATAATTATTTTATCCTACTCTATGTGTAATAAATATCAACTAAATTCAAATGAAATAGAAACCTAAAAGCAGAAATAACACTGGACAAAAATCTCAAAAGAAGTTAAAACTGCTGTGGAAGAATGTGAGACTGTAAGAAATTAAGTGTACTTTAATATTTGCTTTATTTTGTGCAGTTGCATTGAATCCAGGAACACTTCTGTCTTTAATTTTTTTTTTGTTTTTTGGGGGGGGGGGGTAAGAGGACCACAAACAAACCTCTCCCCATTCTATCTAACAGCATCGCTCAGGCCAACCTTGAAAAAGACAAACAAGCCAGAGAAAGCCTTCAGAAAAATCATATAACTTGTAGACTGCGGGCGTATGCTGTCAAAAAAACAAAAAAAAAAGATTACAATCAGCATTCTGTATTAAGCGATCTTCTTCCCATAGAGAGGATCTGAGGTGAAGTACAGAATGGTCAGATTGGTTTGATCCTACTCTCCCCCCATCCTGGCTGCTGCCAAAGCATTTTTGTGTTTTTTATGACCAGTGTGGAAATGATAATACGCTATTAAATCACTCATCTGTTTAGGATTTTAAGCTTTGTCCAATAACCCGCCTCCCTGCACTGCCACATGACTTTGCTTATAAAATACAGCTTGTTATTTAATTGGTAATTGGAAACACAGCCTAACTAATAAATGCTGCTACAAAGTACTAATTTTTCTCTTAATTCAGAGCAATTCAAATGAACCATAAGCGAGAAAATGACCTAAGGCGCATACCAATCGTCTTCTTTAGAGACTCACAGAGAGGAGCTCTGTTCATTTAATAACCCCGAAATTAAAGGAAAATGTATGATTCAGTCATCTGGCCACAGAGTTAGATCATGCTCTATGACATCATTCTGGACTGCTCAATACTGCTTACCTAATCGAGCTACAGCGGAAGTCAAATCCGTACGTTAAACATCCGGAGATCCTGTCTGCGCTCTGTAGCAAAACACTGATAACTTGTGGATGCATAGGATTTGACATTTGGGGACAATGCTTAAACAACACTATGACTATAAGAATGTTACTTAACTTAGACTCATACAGCGAAAACACGTAGTGGAAACTATGAAAGAAGATCAGGAGCAGGTCCATAATAATATAAAACATATTAACATTTTCTGGCAAGACCCATGCACTAATATAACACAAAAGTGAGTCAGAAAGCAGTAATGTTACAAAAGTATATTAAATTAGTGTTTGTTTTTCAGGTCAACATAAAAAAAAACCCTTCTTCCGCCTTTCCTTTTATTGGTTTATTTTGCATGGAGCTGGTTTTACTGTTCATAATAACAGCACACTTAGAAGTTTTATACCCCATGGTAAAGAAAAAGGTTAACCCAATGAGCCATTTCTACGCAAAAGCTGTATTTTTCTCGGCCACAAAAAGCATTGCAAAGCTCTTCCATCACCGGGCCTGCCCGAGAATAGCGAACAACAGTTGGTTTTAGCAGTTGTTGTTGATTTGCAGAGCTATTCTGCAGTTGGGCAACTTCTGTTCCATATGTCAAAGCAGACACGCATGCACACATGTGCTGGCTATAAAGTCTGTAAAGGACGCCACTAAGCAAATGTGTCAAAGAATGGCTCAGCAGGGCAGATGGGTGACGCAATCTGTGCAAACGCTGACAGGTGGGATGGCAGGCTGGGACTTTTTTCTTTTTTTTTAGGCACGGCAGACTGGGTGTAGCTGCAAGAAACACTTTCACTTGGGTGGTAGGGCTCTCTGTTCACTTTTTTTACAAATAAAAAAAGCAGACTATGTCTAGAACACACACAAAAACTAATAGTGAAAGATAAGTATTCCTCTGTATAATACTGGTGTATTGTTTCCCACAATATACAGTATGAAAGTTGACTGTACAAGTAGAAAAATAAAACAGTTACCTTACATGTGCTGCAGACATGTCATCATTTCAAAATACAGAGCCAAGTTGAAATTCCTGGGGCTGCTTCCAGACCATAACATCATCTAGCTGTAAATGTGTAATGTCAATCAGAGCATAATAAAGAACTGCCGAGTAGACAGCTTTCAGGATCTGCAGATCAGACTGTCAGAATTCATTTTAAAGTTTTCAGTTGCATGTAACAGGTCAAGATAAAGAAAAAAAAAACACTCCTGAAATATGAAATATGCTTAATGTCAGCTGACAAAATTACAGCAGCAACAAAGTTTCAGATATCTCTCCAATCACCTCTCAGAGCCCCAAGAGGCAGCCATGACCAGCTGTCTTTGGACAGCCGCAGGCACAATCTCACCATTGTGCGTGACGTGCAGCTGGCGTGGGGCTGGAATGCCTACACACAGTGAATCAATCAGAGCCCCTCCTGAGTGGACTCGGACCTGGGCAGTGATGCAGTCAGATCCGTAGCAGCTGTAATATGGATCCTCAGTGCCATAATCCTTTTACAAGACTCTCCTTTCATATCAGTCTGAACATTTGAAACCAACCTGATCACACTTAACCCACCCCTGTAATTCAATACCTTTGAAAATTTAGGCAGGATAATAAAGTTGCATAGTGTGTCATACTCACAGTGTGGATGTGTGAAACAGGCCATTTAGTGGGTTTCAGTAAAATTCGCTAGTACATATGATAGGCTGCATATAACAAAATAGCAAGTTAATTGCTCACATTTACCCCCGGCCCCATCACCTGGACCTCAGTTACAGTAGGAATTAAGTCAGCCATGCCCATATGAACCTCAGATGAAAGCTATTTTGTTCTCTAACCTAGGCAAGCTGCCCAGGAGCACATTCTTATTTATTGACAGCATTGAGTTGGATGCAGTGTTTGCAAGCTGCAACATGAAGGGCTTTTCTTTATATCAAACATAAATACATAGAACTCACCGATTTGACCACCTCATTATATTGGGATAAGCTAAGGTTGTTAGGCTTATTTTGTGGTTAAGTACACTGGCTTAATGCTAGTCAAGCTGGGTTTCAGCCTTTGTGTATATGCGACTACTATGTTGACAGTGTAACACTGAGCTTTCCTGGGATGCTCCATACAAAATGCTCATGCTCTGCCAGTCCTTATGAACGGCTGTCATGCAAACAGTATCAAATTATTATTATCAGATTAATTCGCTGCCCAAGAGCTTCTCAACCAGACCAAATGAATAAGCTGGTCACAATATATGACCAATAATACTGGGGTAGGAACCGTACACTGGGGTACGACAGGGATTCGCAGTCTTTTGGGCAAGAGTCTGTGTGATGGGTATCTGTTAACATTTGCAATTCAACAGTGCCATCTACTGCTCTAGTCATGCTACTGTGCATGTGAAATAAATACTCAGCTGGGTCACAACAGTATCAAAAGCAATGGCGTTTCATCACCTTGCTAGTTCCTTTTCAGTTTCGTGTTTTATTTGTTTAAAACAGCAATTTCACATCGTTTGTATTTATGACACCTTAATTTATGAGTTAACAAAAATCATTCAGAATTTGCAGATTGTTCAGTTACAAAGATTTCTAGAAGCCTTTTTATGAAAGGACAGATACTTGCTTAAAAAAAGTCTGTGACATAATTTTACAGTACTGTGGAAAGGTCTTAATGCACCTCATTTCTTTATATATTGCTAGAAAAATGGGAAATAGATGCACTGATTTATCAAAATATGTGTAAGCATGCCAGACTGGTTTTTTGTCCCTTTTTTTGCATATTTGTAATACTTACATGTTTGTGGTATGATGCGATGCTTGTGGTGATTTTTTACCTGCTTTACTTTGTCAGACAGGTTCTATTTAAGCGATCACTAATCACGTCAGGGTGTGGCTAGTGAATGTATTCAATTCAATTCAATTCTATTTATATAATAATTAAATCACAACAGCAGTCTTTATAAGTTAATATAAGTTAAAGACCTTACAATGATACAGACAAAACCCCAACAATCAAACGATCCCCTATGAGCAAGCACTCGGTGACAGTGGGAAGGAAAACCCCCTTTTAACAGGAAGAAACCTTCAGCAGAGTCATGTGGTTCAGGGATGGGCAGCTATCGCCCACAACCAGTTGGAGTGGAAGACAGGACAAAAGATACACTGTAGAAGAGCTTTCAGTCTGGCTCTTCTTTTGTCCTCTATTTTCAATTTCCTCAAATTTTTAAGGTCACACTGCATTTGTTTTTTTGTTATGTGTAGCCACGACAGCGGTTCATCCCTTGAGTTAGGTGTCGATTTTTATGCTTGAATTATTTATAAGACGGTGATAAGTGGCTTAAGAAACAAACGTTCTTCAGAAAACAGGTGAAAACCAGCACAAAGGCAGATAATGTCCAAAGAAAAACCTTGACCTTCAGAAATCTTAGAGAACTATTGCTCCAGATCACTTAAAAAATGTACGAGAAAGTCTGGATCCTTGGAAGTAAAATGTAAAGAAATGAAGGTTGTTCAGCATATTAGGAAGGTACTAACAGTGATATGAAATAGTTTTTCAACCAAAAACTATCCTTGTCTGGACACAATAAGACAAGCCACAAAACATAGCATCAAGAGGGTCTTGACTGTTTTGTTATTAGTATAAGTTCAAATGTCAGTATGACATTGAGGTTTTCTCACTTCTAACAGAGAACTTGCCAGTAGCAGGTTGAGTTTGGCTCTTCTGTTCTTCTCTTTCTTTTTAAAATTATTTCTCCAGCTTCCCTCTGTTGCATTGGGAGAATGGCCTAGATTTATCTTGGC
Source organism: Tylochromis polylepis (assembly GCA_015107715.1). NCBI lineage: Eukaryota > Metazoa > Chordata > Actinopteri > Cichliformes > Cichlidae > Tylochromis > Tylochromis polylepis. Next base: position 45,218 of record VVHJ01002066.1, read on the forward strand.
CCCCCAAAAGGCCCACACTCCTATTGCTGAACATCAGACCTAAAAACACAAACAATGAGTTATTAGTCAATACACATATACATTGCTGTTATGATTATAGTAGATGAATACACATGAAAAAAAAAATCCAGTAACTGTTTTTACTGTTTGAATACGAAGACTGCACTTGCTGAATATGTTTTATGTTTCCGCATTCGTGTAAATTTAACAACGGAGTGTGTCAAACAGATAACCACGTTTATTTATCTTGACGAGAGAGCCTTTAAGCAGCGACTGCAATGAGCCCTTAAAAAAGAAAAATCAGCTTTCCTGGTTGACATTGTGATTGTAATTGTGGATCAGTAATCTTGGCATATTTTCATTTACATGTTAAAAACTTTCATTGTTATAGTAACTGGTGACATTATTATGTGATCACTCGATAGATGACAAAAACGTTCAGCTTCGGGGTCACCTAACAGGTTAATCCGGTCGTGCTGCATAACATCACAGTAACAGCAAGACACTCAACCTTAACTTCTCTCTGTGCTATGCAAGAACGGTGTCGAAAAATGTAGCCGCTGACCTATTTTGCACTTAGCACGGCAGTGAGTAAATCCACCTGTTTTTTTAAAGCAGAAAGACTCACGTGCGTGTTTCCCCAGGTATTAAATAGCCAACAGGGGGTGCTAGCGGTGGCTTCTCATTCCATCACGCTTGGAAGGGGCTCTCGGGGGATAGCCTGCCTGGCTGCCTGTCAACCACAACCGGCTCGATCTAAAGGTAGCAAAATTTAACATATATGGATGTTATTCTGTTTTAGTTGACTAATTCGTAACTTTGGCAAATCTGGGAGTGAATGTCTTTGTGTTACGACTTGGCTGTCGTTTCTTTAGAGTTTACGTTAGCTTGCTAACAGCTAAATAGTTAGCTTCGACTGGTTAGCTTTAGCCTAGTCTTTCAAAGCCTAGCACCTCGGCTGTCAAACAGCTGTTTGCAGTAGTGCCATATTCGTTACTGTGGTGGTGATGTTGAGAGATAAGCGACCGCGGCGGCTAGTCAGTGCGCCTCAAAAGGTGAGTGTTATGCCTGTTAGCTAAAGAGTAAAGCTAGCTAGTGTATGAGGCGTCCACTGGCTGTTATAACTATTACAGCTCAATGTCACCAGCTTTAGATTAGCTTCATCTATCAACAGTTTGTGCTTCAGTCAATCGCCAGTCGAGATCTGTGCAGAAGTATGCACCCATTTCGAAACGAGTCCTATTTACTTGATAGCCGCTGTATGCTTTGAAGCTGTCAGTACCGTTGTTAGTCATCTGATGTCATCAATACACTGTTCAATAGGACAGGGAGCTAGAAGGTGCTTTCTACTCAGCTCGGCTCTTGCAAAATGTTCATGTTGTCTAATTGTATAGCAAATTATTCGAGACGAGTGTTAAGTATGCATAAAGGAAACTGTGTGTGCACTTATACTGTTAACTTTGAATAACCTGGAAAAGGCTAAATGGTTTAACTGTATTTGCATGTTGAGGTGTCAATTTACCCGTAGTGCACGTAGTGCAATCATCGAAAATATTGGCTCCAGTTAAGGTTCACATGCCTGGTGACTAGATTTGTGCTTGTGTTGCTCTTCACGGATATGTGGCCTTGAAATAGAAAGGTCTATGCTAAATGGTTCTCTAGGGGGTTTTATTTTTAACGGTAAACAAAGGTTGGAGGTCAGTGGTAAAGTGTGTCACAGGGACAGAATAAGCAAGGGGCGAGGGGAGGGGGTCAGAGAGGCAGGTTCACTTTAACAAGTAGCGTTTTATATCGCTTAAATTTCATTGTTCAGAGCTGAAAAATGTCTCTTTGGAAATGTTGAAGTCCCCATTGAGATAAGAGCTGCAGGTGTGCTTTTGGGCGTTCTTCAGCTTTGTCAGTGATTACTGATAAAATAGGCAAATTATGGTTGTATTTGCTTTTAAGAAAAAAATAAAAAACATTTACAAATATTAAATTTGCAGGATTTCACTACTGCGTATAGATTGCTCAATCTCCTTGAGTAGTATGGCAGTGTTTTTTTGCTCCTATAGTACTGCCTAAAGGAGGCACATGTTTACTCTGACTTTAAAATCATTGTAGTTCAGTGGGTGGGCACAAAGTGAAGAGTGAATAGAAAAGGGTGGCAAGTGTAGGTCTAATCGCCTCTTAAAATACCCTGCCAGCTTGGATACAGGGGCTTGTATCTGTCAGCAACAGCAGAGCTGAGGTTAGCCCAAGGGAACAACGGTTACCCTTTGTTGTCCTTGATTGCCCCTCACAACTTGCTCTGTTGTTCTCTTTAGCAGAGTGCTGCTACTATCCTTGTTGTTGTGGTCACAGGTTTTAATGGCCTTGGTTTGATGAGGGCATCAGAGTGGTGGTCTAAGCGCTCACAGTCACAGAAGTGCTTGCGTGGGGAATGTTGCGCTGGACTGTGCACCTAGAAGGAGGGCCACGGAGAGTCAATCATGCTGCTGTGGCGGTGGGTCACAAGGTCTACTCCTTTGGAGGCTACTGCTCTGGGGAGGACTATGAGACACTTCGTCAGATTGATGTGCACGTCTTCAACACAGGTACGTGGTAAATATATATATTTAAAGATCCATTGTTTGATTTGTAAAAGTGTTTAGTTAAAAAAATTTTTTAAATGAGATTCTGGAAACGGACTATATTGATGGATTCATGCACTTTTTTTGTATCTTAAGTGGGTGGAAAATAAAATCTATTTGAGAGGCAGGACAACACTTCTTTTTTTTTTTTTTCCTCCTCCTTATTGAGAATTAAGGTTAAGAAACCATCGTAATTTGTTGAACATGCACAACTTTACTGAAAACTCACTCCAGTTGGCAGTTAAACCCCAGCTTTTCATCGCGGTTTACAACATTTTTTTTTTTCCCCAGTTGTTGTTTTTCAGTTGCTATCAGACAAACACAGCTGTTTTCTTTAAATGGGTTAAGAGAAACACCCTTAACTCATTTTGCATGGTTTTTCCCCATTGTGTGGTCAGCCACCTGCTTTAGGGTTTTATGACTTCCCAAAGTAGATGGAGCCTACCTGCTATTGGTGTATCATGAAAAGATCTGTGGAACTAATGCATTGAGTGTAATGGAAATGGGACCTCCTTAACTACAGTTTCCTGTCATCTTGCTTTGTCCTCTTCCCCCCCTTTGACTAATTTACTGCAAAGACCGCTGATTAAAAGTCCTGATTCTAACTTTTCTTTTTTTGATGGTACTTTTTTAAAAAATTCATTAAAGTGACGTGAACTGTACTGAAAGCTCACTGTGAGAGAGTTGTAGGCACTTTTACAACTTTTACATTTTTAGCATTTTAACCTCTCTCAGGGCAAGAAAGATAATAAAATAAATTACTGACTACCAACCTAATTTCCATTTTAAAAAATTGTATGCGAATGACAGAATATGTAACACAGTAAGTATCAAGTAAAACTTGTTGGGCAGCATTGTTTTTGTTTGTTTTTAATTATATTTAAAAAAAAAAACAAGTTCTTTCATTAAGTTTTTTTTAATAAAGGAAAATGTTTACTTTTGTGTCTTTCAGTGTCATTGCGCTGGTTGAAGCTGCCTCCAGTGAGGATTACAGGACACGAACGTGCCCGTGAAGTGCCATATATGCGTTATGGCCACACAGCTGTGCTGCTGGATGATACTATCTACCTCTGGGGCGGGCGTAACGACACAGAGGGGGCCTGCAATGTGCTGTATGCTTTTGATGTCAGTAAGTAGACCCTCGTCTAACGCGTGCTGCTGAGAGTTTCAGGGTGTATTTCCTTTGAGATGAACCTGTTTGAAGTTAAAATTGTGACAACAAAAAGTAGAGGAACTGTTTTATATGAAGAAAGCTGTAGCACCTGCATGCGTGTGATAGTTTTCCACTGCATGTAACACAAATGCTCTGATCTCATTACTGTATGAACTGCGACTGCTTCACAGATACTCACAGATGGTACACACCCAAGACTTCAGGGACTGTTCCAGGGGCAAGGGACGGCCACTCGGCCTGTGTCCTGGGAAAGGCAATGTATATATTTGGAGGATATGAGCAGCTGGTAAGTTTGATGATTATTACTATTTTTTTTTTTTTTGGTTTATTTTTGCCTACACAAACCTTCTCTGTGAACATTAAAAATTAATCTTTATTTATTTATTTTAGGCTGACTGCTTCTCCAATGACATCCACAAACTGGATACCACTACCATGGTTTGGTCACTAATTAATGCCAGAGTGAGTTAAAGTCACTAGCTGTTGCTTTTAAACCGTTGTTGGTTATTTCTTGACAAAGTTTCTGTATTGAGCATTCAAAATAATCCTCCTAACAAACAAACAAACAGAAAACCCTCTCTTAATAAAAACAAAGACGACACAGCTGAACATCAGCAAACATAACTTCCCTATGGGTATATTGGCATGTTATAAAAGCCCTGCAGTGTGGAAATTCAAGTTCAAAAAGCCTCACACTGGATTATATACAGTCTCCTTTTGGCAAATACTGTTTGTTTATGCAGTCAACATGCTCATGTGATTAAACACTTGTAAAGTATATTTTAGTCTTGATATGATGGAGTTACTGTGGAAGAAGTCAATCCATTCAGTTTTAGTTACAGGCATGTTGTCAGAAAGGAGATTGGACTGTGGTGCTTACAGATTTAGCGGTGCATGTGATGGAATACTACTTAGGATTGCGTTCCTTTTTAGGAAAATGAAAACTTCTGTGCTGTTACTCACTTGCTTTTTTTTCCCTTTGAAATTGGGGCTCATTTAGCATTTGTATTTTTACATTTGCATCTGTAAAACCCACTTTTCAGTAATTATTCCTCTATCCTTTCAACCATGTTAAAGAGTTAAAAAGCCCACTTGTTTGCATAAAGTTCATGGTTAAACAATGACAGCACATTCCAGAAAGGAAGGCTTGTGAAAGACTTTGGCATGACTACAGGGCAGTGACATGTAAAGTGAGTCGAAGTTTGCTTCTGTTAGAGTTGGCTGCAGTATGTGAAAGCCGGTCCCATTTCAGTTGTGTTTCTGGTAAAGTGCATATACCTGGATTATGATTCTGCTCCCATTAAATTGTTTACAATATTCCTATGATTGGACTGTTTGCTTTGAGGAGGAGGTTTGGAGGTTTGGGGAGGTTTGGATTCACTGTGGTTTTGTAGTTGGGAAAACTGATCCACTAGATGGCAGTGTTTACCTGAAATTGTTCTCTTTTCCTGGGTTAATGGCCTGAGATGGTTGATCCTTTATATGGAACAGTGAGGTTCAACGCTGTCCCTTATATTGAACTTACATGTCAGAAACAAATCTCTTAAGGTTTTTGTTTTGAATGTTGGGATTTTTTTTTCTCCCTTATCCCAGAGAATAGGTTCTGGAATATTTTAGGAAGCTGAATTCCATAACAAGCCTTATGATCAACATAGCTTGATGAAATTTTAGAGTTTAGTAAAGACGATAAAAGTTTGAACAAAAATGTGCTCAATAGCTATAACTTAAATGTCTGAATAGACTGCTCTGTTCTCTCGTCACTAAAACTTTGAGTGTGGAAGAGTGGAATAGTAACATCTGTTGGTCTTCGCTCTGCAGGGAACTCCTGCACGCTGGAGAGACTTCCACTCGGCTACCATCATTGGGACAAAAATGTTTGTGTTTGGAGGAAGAGCAGATCGTCTTGGTCCCTTCCACTCCAACAATGAGGTCTACTGCAACAAGATCAGAGTGTTTGACACAGAGACTAACTGCTGGCTGACCACCCCTTCAACACAGCCACTGCCAGAGGGCCGCAGGAGTCATTCAGCCTGTAAGACACAAAAATGCATACATAAAAAATCGAGTGTGTTATTAGACCAGTATCTGATTAAGTTCTTTTTTAATTTGAGTTCTGTTTGTTCCAATAAATTTACAGGCCACTTGCTCATGTTTTATGTACATCTTGATGTTGGATTAGTGAAGCTGTGAGTGCTGAACGTTGGTTCTGATGGGTTAATGTTGTGAGAACTGTGCTATTAAATATAATCTGCCAACGCGATTTGATTAAACAAATCCAGGTACTTTTATCTGGGTCAAGTGGTTCCTTATAGTATACTTCAAATGTCATTAATTTGGACTTTTAATTTATTTTGTAAAGTTTCCTACAATGGAGAGCTGTACATATTTGGAGGATACAATTCTCATATGGAACGACACTTCAACGACCTGTGGAAATTCAATCCAGGTAAGTCTATATTTACATTATTTAGATTTGGAAAGCCTGTCCTGCTGCTGTAGAACACTGCTACTAGTGGGTTTAATTCCTGGTAGCTTTTTAAGAGTTCTTTAAATTCCACCCTTAGTATTTACCTCAATACAAGAAGTGCAGGACTAGCCTGTGTTGACCCACTTTTCTCCTTTCTTCATGCATAAATAACCTGCCCTCCTCTGCTGCATAATTGACATTTGTGTAATGGTGACTGACTGGTTCCTTTTTCACCACAAAGTTGCTTTCTGTGTTTCATATTTTGCAACACAGATGCTGGAATTACAGCCCATTCAGTTCCTGTTGAATGTTACCTGATTGCATTTCAAATCAGTTTAGGTGGTGTGTGTGGTGTTTTTTGTTTTTTTTTGTTTGTTTGTTGTTGTTGTTTTTCTGGAAGAAAGCCTCAGGCTCTTGTTACATGCTAAACATAGTAATTGATGAAGCAACACACCTGTGGTAAACCCATTGACAATTTAGTGTCCTAGATGGCGTTAAATAGCACTATATTATCTGATATAATATAGTGGGGGGGGGTGCAGAGCCATTGCGGCGGGGGCATGGTATGAATATGCTAGGATGCTGCTAGTATAATGGACAGGTTTTTGACGGGACTGCCACACAAACACAAAGCAGCAGATGAAGCATCGCCAAATATGCTTCCAAACCAACTTCCTTCCAAGCCAAAGACTAGAAAATATGATGAAGCATATCTTGCCTTTGGCTTCACCTGCACAACGGTGGTGCCAAGGTAGGTATCCCAGACAGAATTTGTTTCCCCTGCATCGGGAGCACACGCTGGGCTGTCCAAATCACAGACAAACAGTATCCCACATTCTTGAGTTTCAGTTCACAAACACTTCTTATAATAACTAACTACTCCTGAAATTTTGGACATGTTAGCTTTTTATACAGCAAAGTTACAGTGGGATACAAATAATATCAGGCTGGTCCTGCCACAATTTGTTCCCCCTGTCCAAATCACAGACAAACAGTATCCCACAGTTGTTTTGAAAAATGTTTTTTACTGTGTAAGAATATTCAACATTGCTATCAATACAACTACACGTAAAATAATTACACCGTAAAGATTTTCTTGTAAAACAAAGGGGGGCCTAGCAAACAAAGTTTGGGAACCACTGAGCTAGAGAAAACCATTGTGACAGCAGTTGCACATGGTGTTGAAAGTAGATCATTAATGTAGTGATGTCTTGGGGAAACGTTGGCAGGGAATTTGGACATGGACAGCCATAACTGCTTTCCAAACTCTTTTCTAGTTTATTTGAGGAATTGGTGTTTTTGAAGTAGTGGATGTGATCTTATGTGCCTGTGCTATTTAAAGCTGATTTCTTCAGTTGCCATCTAAATGTGCTCTGCAGTCCGCTAGATGGCAGCGCCTTAATTTTAGTCATAATTATCTAAGGGTCTGAATGGCCTGTTGCTATAGAGATGCAGTGATGCTGTTTGGGTCTGAGACAGTTCATCCTTATATGGAACAAGTGAGTGAGCTTCAACATTGTCGCTTACGTTGCATGCACTTCATAGAGGATTTGTTTCTATTTTTGAAATGTAAGATTTTGTGTTGAAGGTTTAGCCCCCCCCTTTTATTTTTGTATAAATATTCCTTTATCTTAGAGCCTTGTGGTTTTTAATATTTTTAGGAAGCTGAATAAACAGCTGGCATAGTGAGAAACTCTTCTAGTTTAGCTGGTATGACGCAATGTCTTGTAGTCTGGATTTATTGCGCTGCAGATACATTTCACAAGAAATCTGTCATTGTATTTATGCCCATTCTTTTTATCTATTCTTGTTTTTTATATAAAATCTAACTTTTAATATAATCAAATGTATTTTTGCCTTGTGTATGCACTAGAAAACTTCACATGGAAGAAAGTTGACCCTAAAGGGAAGGGCCCATGCCCTCGGAGGCGTCAGTGCTGTTGTATGGTTGGAGATAGAATCATCCTCTTTGGAGGAACCAGGTGAGGCACAAAATACTAGTACTTGACCTAGATTTGAACTTCAAGTATTTATTTATTTTTCAATTAATTTTTTAAATTAATTCATTGGTATAGTCACATTGCTGCCAAACATTTTGTGTGTGTGCTGTACTCATTAACTCATTCCCCAACTCAAAAACAAATGCATGTTCTCAAAGTTTGCCCAGAAGTTCATATAATGACATAATTTATTAGACAACACATGTCAGAGTCAATATGATGTAAACTTTGTATTGGTGTTAAGATTTTAAATGTTTACAAAAAAAATCCCCTAAAAACATAATCGTTATCTTTCAGTTTACCTGGGTTCACCTGATAAAGTTTTTGAGTTCACAAAAAGGCAAAAATCTGGGCCGGTAGCCTAGCATCTGAAAAATAATGATGTTTACACCATCTGCCCTGGTGAAGGTTTCCAGGCAAGTGTGTGTGTGTGTGTGTGTGTGTGTGTGTGTTGTGTTTTTTTTAATTACACATGTCCTGCCTCTACTTCTCAAGTTCATTTCAGCAAATGTACAAAAGGACATGAAATTAAGCATAGATAGATGCATAACTTCAATTGCTCAGATTTCAGTTATTCTTTTACGAAAAATCACAATGGCTCCTCATTACACTAAAGATGACTGCTTAAGTGTTCTTTTGTGTCCTTGCCTTCACAGCTGTCATAAAAACACTAAATGTGGGCTTTTTGCATTCATTGTTTTTCAGCGATTGTTTTTGGCTGGGTGGGTGCAGGTGGACAACTTTTTGTGCATCTGACCATTTCAGGACAGACAACGGTCTTCTCTTTTCAATATGCCAAACACAGTCTGGATCCTGTAGATTGCTGTCTACAGTAGTGATAACCAGGGGCTTCGTAGCTGGTTAGGTGCCGCTGAGGTGGTGACGTTCTTGTGATAGGCCAGTAGCCACTGGAGTAATGAGGTAGCTTACAGCATTGTCCAGAGTAGTGCATGTCCTGGGGTACTGTTATCAGCAAGACCTGTTATCAGGAGAACTCCACTGGGATAACCTGATGATGGGATCACAAGGCTGTGGATAAGGCTACTTTCAGACCCTAACGTCTACATGCCCTTTAGGTTTTTGAGCCACTGACTGTTGCTGGATGCATTTTGTAAAGCTTCACTTGCTACCACATTGTGCTGTGCATCACACCACAAAACGCGTACACGTGCCACACATTTCAACTAATATGCAAAGGCATAATACAGAAGAGTTGTCTCTCTAAATTTGTAATCATTAGCTATTCATGTAGTACTGAGAAGCTTATAATGAACATGACAAGCTCGGGATGAGCCTTAATTTTTGAAGGTTATCCTTTGTTTAGTTACTCACTGGGATTAGTCCAGAATGGAGTCATGATTTCCTGTTCTGAGCAGATAGGGCTGGAAAAGGGAGTGTCACTGAGCTGATGAAGGGTGCAGAGGAAGAAATCAAACACCACATAATATCTCTGACATCCTGTTTAAAAGCCCAGGGGCACAGGGGTTAACATATTCATGAATCTATCTTTGGAGAAAAACTGCTTTGTCTATTATGTGGTTGGTGTGTTCCAAGTCTGGAGAGAGGTTTTCTGTTACTGTAATAATTGGAGCATGATCCTCACAGGCTCAAAGTAAGTTGGCCACACAGGTTCTCTTGGCCAGCATTGCTCATTATTTTGTTTTTGTTATTTTAGAGCACACTTAAGCCTCTTACATGCAGGAACTCCCATAAGCATTTGCACACAAACACCATCCAAGCAACTCCTGAATTCTTTTTCTTCTTTTGACTAATAAAGTTGTAATTTTAAGATTTGATCAGTGTTTAAGCTTTAGCTTGACTTGCATTGATAAAGACTAGCCTGATCCAGTTCCATTAACTAATTACATTCGAACAGTCCCTTTAAAACCAGCACCTCTTGTGTTTATTTTTGCATGGCCTAACAACATGAGGGCCGTTAACAGGGCTAGAAAGTTATTAGTGTCTGTCTCAATGCAGTTGACGAATGCTTGCACAGGCTGCCATGAATTATTTGCTGGACACCTTGCTTGTGTTTGTTGTGGGGCTCCTCATTTCGGTAGATCTTCTGAGGAAATTGTGTTGAAATTTATGGTCCAAATGTTGTTTTCCTGAGTTGGTTGTCCTTTCAGATTGATCTTAAACAGAACCCCTCTGATATTTATTCCCAGTTTATTTTACCTGCAGGAATTTGTTCAGAATAATTTATCACTTTAGTGAAGGACTGTTAAACCATTAGTTCAAGCATGACTGCTCTGCTTTCTAAAGGGATGTGCTTCAGTCTTCTTGCAATATGCTAAAATGCATTTGTAAAACAAAATGTAGGAACGGCTGAATGAGACACACTGGTATTAGAACGAAATTCCAAGTGTAAGTAAGATTTGCAGCCAACAAGCCTGTCTAGTTGGTGCCGTTAAATTTGCATTCAGATAATCAGGATTAAGTGTCGCATACCTCTATTTTCATACACGCTTTGACTTTGAAGGTAAATGAGCAGACTGTGTGTGAAAGACAGGCTGGGCATTAGTGGCAGTGTGTTGAGTACCACTTGCGTCAGTGTAAACAGGACTGCTGAGCTGCAGAAAGGCGCGAAAGTCTGCCCCGTCTCTGATTTATGACCTTAGGGAGCGTTCTTTCTCACAGTGCAATTTGATATACCCCCAGTGCTTCTGCTACACTCATTTACTGAGACCTGCTCACTGCCCCACGAAGGACGACCCATGCATGACCAACTCCACCTGTACCGACCTTCACCTAAGCATACAAGCAATGAGCAGCTAAACCCTGTAAATTTTTTGGAAACACTGCTCAAGTTGAGTTGCGTATGAAGGCAGTGCCACACAGCGCTCATGTTGTCATTGTTGGCTCTCTTCTCACTGTGTGTTTAAGTTCTTACGACAAACCCAGGTTGAGCTAAATCAGGAGGCATTTTAAGCCTGGGAACAGGGCTTCCTATGAGGGGCAGGAAGTGAACAAGGACATGACAGCTTGGCATGCTGGGAGCAGACAGCTCGGAATCTATGAAGGGAAATCTGGCACAGGCCTCTGAACTACTTGGACCTGATGTGCATTCATTCCATCAATGCTTTTAGGGAATGCATTTTTTTTACCATGACGGGATTCATTCATCTCTGAATGATGGCAGACTTAAATCATTTGTGCATTCAAATGTTAATCTGTGATCGAAGGCTTGTTTTGTTTTTTGTAACTGCTAAATGTAAAGATCCTTGTTGTCCTTAGAATTAGGATTTTTGCACCTTTTTAGTCCTTCAGCACCTTTTTGTGTATAATGCTAATTAGTTTTTTCACAAGCAGGTATTATTGATATGAAAGACAGCCATTTTCACACACCTAGGATGATATTACTGTGCTTAAGAGCAGGTAAGATCTGACTCTTACATATTTCAGAGATTGGAGAAACCTACTTATAATCTGATCTGTAGGTCAAATACATATAAATATAGTGTGAGTGCAACTCAGATGGTTAATAAAAATGGTACCAGTGTCAAGACGATATCTAATGAGACTGATGAGATGGAAGCGAGGTGAACTGATTAAGGAGAATCATGCAACTGTCGCGTCTCCACAGTTGGCAGATATTGAGCAACTTGGGATTTTTCCCATTAATTTACTTATTTGCATCTGAATGTCAATGCTTAGATATGGCCTATGTATTTGGACACTTGGTGCCTTCTCTAGTGTTGTTTGCATTTGTCTGGATGTCTTCACATGACTTAGTGAGTCACAGCTCTTGTTGGGCTTACGTCAGCATGGCGCACACACACTCTGCTGTGCCAACCTTAACACATTTGTTCCATTTTGGCAATATGCAGAGTCACTTAGTACATTTAGTAAAGATGGAAAGCATGCTGACGCCATTTCTAACATTAGATGAAAAAAAACAAACATTTTTAATATTTCTGGCTTCTGTCGAGTCATTGCACTGGATGAGTGGGTTGAAAGCTCTAAATATAAGATTATGGGCTTGAATTACTTGATTGTGAAACTCAAACAGATCGGAGTCGTCTGATCTCCACTGAGAGCGAACTGCTTCTCTACGTAATTAGCAAGCGGGAGACCACATAGCAGGTAATCTCACTGGTAGCCAAAACATTCCAGCTCCAAACCTCTTGTTTAAGCTACCAAAATCTCACTGGGATATTTAATCTGTGTGGAATTTAACAACTCATTATAAAACTGCAAGTTGTTGAGCCAGAAATGTTCTGCAAAGTCCAGGGGTTTTTGTTTAGTAGTCCAGGAAGGTCAGAAGCCTGGTGCCTCTATATCTCGCACAAGGCTGAATTGTGCTTTTATCAATAGCTGAAGTGGCAGCTGTTACAATAGACCATCTGGATAAAACGTGATTTCTTATCACCCTGGAACCTGACTGTCTAAATGTTAGACTCAACACAGCGTGGGACTGAGGAATGATAGTCCTTTCTTACCGGGTACTGTACCAAAAGCAAAAAACCCTGCTTGCAATTTTAATATTTTTAGCTTCATTAGGCTTGCTACAACGCCAACCCATAATGTCTTAAATCTGCCACAGTGGATATCGACTCTGTAGATGCATGCCTGTCAGCACAACAGATTTTGATACCACACATGTTGTTGTTGTTTGGCCTTTGGTGTCAAAGGGTACCCTGCAGAAGTTTCCTTTATTATTATTTGTCTGTGTGTGTTTAGTATTCCTGAGATAAAACCTGTCAAACAGCGAAGGTGACCCCATCAGGATATGGGGCATCCCGCACGTGGCGGGACAAGACCTTGGGGGAGCTCAGCTACACTGTGATTTACTCTTCAAAGACAAGCTCATGATAGTATTTCATCTGCATCTTAACCCTCCTTAACCCGCTAACGGGCTGTATACATTATGGTGTCGTAGGGGTTGATTGTTGCACAGCAGCTCAAATAAACAGCCCTGCACGGATGATGCATTGTGATGCTGTTGTCCATGTCCGTTGACATTTCTAAATAGTAGTAGTTTAACTTTTGATTTACTGCTGTCATTGCAACTAAAACACCTCTGTGCTTTTTGGATTAGTAGAATAATACAAGACTCTAGCTGATTTCACACATGCACAACATCCCTTAATTTTAGACATTAGAAGACAAGCTTGCACATATGTCTGCATCTGAAATTTAAATACTCTGTGTAACTCTCTGCAGCCTAGTACAATGTCTGTTTGACAACACTGATTCTCACTCATGTGAGAGTGGTGTTGGGAGGAGGCCAGGGAATTCACTTGACAAGTGTTACTTGCCTCCTGCACACTCTACTTGGGGACGTCTGAAGCAGGGTATCTCCTGCAATGTGCTACATGTGAGGGGGGAAAGCCAACTCTGGACCGTGATCCTCCTTGCATTTGTGCAAGCACATGGAGTTTGTGCTGAAACTGTTTATGTAGTAAATTACAAGAAAAGCCCACCAGTCAACTTATGTAACAGGACAATGTCTGATGTTTCAATCAGCAAGTTTACAGTCAAATGGATGTTTCTGGAAAATGATGGTGTACTCTTATAGCAGTACTATAAGAACTAATTGTTCAAGCAGTGCAAAAATGGAAAGTTAACCAATGAGCTAATACATGTTAAAGTGATCTGAGAACTGTGTTCATCAGTATGTAAATGACAGAGTATCAAAATCAACCAAATAACTGGTTCTCAAAAGGTTTGTCAAATGTTCAACTGTCAGATTCATTTTGGAAAAAAATGGGTTATGTTGAGAGCTCTGAGAAATGTTTTTTTATCACCCTCATTTTTCTAGGCAGCTAGGTTGATAAGAACATGTCCTGCTAAAGGCATGAAATGTTTCCTGATTAAAGGGACCAAATTACTAACCACTCCAGCTTTGCAGTGCCTTTAAATATTATCACTAAGTGCAATTATATTTTATCTAGAGAGACTGAAATTTGAGTTGCATGCCTTCATTAGGGGTTGGCATCTCTTCTAATCTAAAGTCAGTTATTTCTCTCACTGGGAACCAGCTACAGGTTGTATCTCACCCTCTGTATGGGGTATAGGTCTGGGCAGGCCTGTCTAAATCCACTGTCCAGCCACTGCCCAGGAGGGGCCACAGATAGCTGGGTAAAACGAGTTGAGACGGCAGAGATTAAGCCAAAAGCATTGAATAGGACTCTATTGAGCTGTGATAAACAAAACCATTGCAAACTCTTGCTGGAATCTTAACAATCTTTTAAATTCCTATTGGATAATGTCTATATAGAGTGTTACATTTTAAATGCTTTTGCTTACCTTGGTTAAGGTGAATAGACATGACCAAGCATTGTGTCTATAGTCCAATAGATTGAATTTTAATAATTGTTTAGCTTGTACTGTCGTCTGAACGACAGTAACAGCTAAAGCATTTTTTTTTTTTTTTTTTTAAACAAATATACCTACTAGTCAGGACCTGGGTTGCCCATCATATTAGACTTTAAAAATGTTTAAAGAGCATCACAACCTGTTCTCGCTGCATTCATGTTTTCAGTCAAGGTGCTTCAGCAATAACTTGTATGTCTGGCTATCCTGATAAAGTCCTCTACAGGAAGTTGTAGTGCATGATGAGTTCCTGTGAGTTAGATGGTTCTGATGGACCAAAGTTCAATAGGAAGTGGAGAAAGGAAGGGGATGCAGATCATATCATTCCCAAGAATGAGGATATGCCCAATGAAGCCACTTAAAACATGTGTACAACAGGTCAGGTTCCAGTTATATTGTTGACACTATTTGTTTTGAGATAGCAGAAGTGTCATGACTAGAATTTGTATCAGTTCCAAATCTTTTCTTCGCCACTTCGTTTTCAGTGTTAGTTCTGAAAGTAAGTTGCAAAAATTGTGGGCAATTAACTTCTTTGACACTTTGAAATGGTCCTCGGCTCTTTGGTGTCTCTTCATTAGTTTTAGGACTGTAGCTCAACTCTTTGTTCTACACTTTTGAAACCTTGGTGTGTAGGATAATGAAGTGGAGCAGGTAGTGCATTGCTAGAGAGGACCGGCAATTAGGTGATTAGACGCCCTCATTGAGTGTTGTTTGAAATAGCAGTCAGTGTTGTTTTAGTGGGTGGGGGGTGGTGGTGGTGGGGGGGGGACATCACTCAGGCCTCATTCAGACTGGGAACCACTACGCTGTAGGGGGAGGAGCACTTTCACACACAGTGATACTTTGCTGATCAAGTAACAAAGTGGCCCATCAAACACCAGGATGCCACATAAAGTCACACACTGTGACTTTCCCGTTTCCGAATGGTGCATCAGACAGCCATTACTGCCGCTGCCTCTATAGTCTGCTTCAGCCTTTTTTCTCTTTGTTGTGACCCATAAAGTATTACCATTCCCTATTTTCTGCTGAATTTCACACCCACGCTTGCACTGTCCACGACCATCCAAAGAAGCCTTATCCCAGTGGATGCAATCTTCATCTCTGCGGTTGCTCGTGTTAAAACATTCTGTTATCTGTACCCTTTCACACGTCAGCATCCAAGACCGATACCCTCCCTACGGGTTTACACAGTAGTTCACAGCTACTGCAGGGTGCTCTTTAGAGCTGTTGCTTTTCATTACTTCTGTTGTGTAGCCAGGTTGCTGATATTTGTCCATTCCACATATGTGGCATCAAAAAATCACAAGTAGCTTAATTTTCTATATCATACAGTTTCTTCAATTAAGCCAGCTAACAGCAGCAGTTCAACTTGAGAATGATGCGCTTAAAAAAAAAACAAACAAACAAACAAGGAAACTGTTGACTGAATAGGCCGATGCCACCCAACAGCATGGTTGGGTTTTTTAAGGATGATTGGGGGGGGGAAACAACTTTAAGACTGACTTTAATTAGTCACGTCGAAGCCATTTGTTTGGTTAAAATTAGTCATCAAAACTAATAGGGATATTTGTGCTAATTTAATTCCTGCAGTAGTTTTAAAGTTTCATGTAACTCACATGTGTGTCGTACATTAAAGAGTGAGCGTTTCTCACCACTATTGAAATGTACCCTTTCAATCACCACAGTAATGTTAGAGCTTGGGTGAGTATTCTGATAAAGGCTCCCACTTTAAGCCCGGGTGGGTCACCTCCTGGGGGGCGGGGGACGTAATGACTTCCCCAGCTGGCCCCCTGGGACGACGGAGCTCGTGCTCTGCATCTCTCCTGGCCGTTTTAAGCCACCGCCGTGTTTGTTTAGGGAAGATTAGCAACGTAAAACCCTTACAACATCCTGAACACGGAGCAAAAGGAAGATGCGATGGAGAAGACAGCAGGAAAGGGTGAGAGAGATTGATGGGCGGTGGCGAGACGGTGCATTGAGATCAGCAAGAGGATGGTTCAGGGCAAGAATGAAAGATGAAGAGACTGACGAAAATGGTAAATGCAAATAAACTGCAACAAATCTGTTGCCAGCATTTTTTTTTTTTTTTTTTTTTTTTTTTTTTTTCCCCCTTCCTT
>VVHJ01002070.1:0-13436 GCA_015107715.1 Tylochromis polylepis
GTGCAGCAAAAGGTGGTTCTACAAAGTATTGACTCGGGGGGCTGAATAATTACGCACACCCCACTTTGCAGTTATTTATTTGTAAAAAATGTTTGGAATTATGTATGATTTCCGTTCCACTTCTCACGTGTACACCACTTTGTATTGGTCTTTCACGTGGAATTCCAATAAATTGATTCATGTTTGTGGCTGTAATGTGACAAATTGTGGAAAAGTTCAAGGGGGCCGAATACTTTTGCAAGCCACTGTACTTCTAAATCCATCACAGTACAGCAAACTAACCTGTTTATCTTGCACTAAACTGCTGAGTATTTTCATGGGACATTTAAATAACACAGTCAGTCTACCACAGTTTCACAATATGAAAAAACATAATGCCACACGTATAGACCTAATATCTGATTAAAAAATGTGAAGACTTACATGCAAGGTTTAAATTTCCAGTTTATCAGATACCACTGAGCAGTCCTTACTTTTAAATATAACCTCTGTTCTTACTCTCCTGTCCTGTCTTTCTTATCTTTCTCCATCTCTGAGTGAAGTTAGTTCTTTCTTTTCTGTGCAACAAACTGCATGCACAAACAGTTTGTGTGTTTTCTGATGTTTGTTGAGCTGATGGCTAGCTAGATGCTGAAGTACCACAACCACAATTTATGGACACTAGCAGTTGTTCTGGTGTTGTGCCAAAAAAAAGAGTAAAAGAAGAAACACCGCCCCACATTAACCCCTGAGTAAAGCACACAGTTTTGCCTTTTTCATTTCTTTTTATGCCACATCCTCTAGTGATTAATACGCAAACAGGATTGCTTTTCATGTGTTTCTGTTTAGGCTCAAATTGGTTAGATGCTTGAAGGTCTGCAGTGATGAAATAATAACTCCCCTCAAATACGTCAAACCAAAAGTAAGGAGCCTGTTTTGAAAATGTAGGAAGTAGAAAGTACAGTTATTTGTTTAAAAAAAATTAGGGAGTAAATTTTAAAAAGTTGTTAGAAAAATAAATACTCCAGTAAAGTACAGAAAACTGAAAATTCTACTTAAGTACAGTAACAAAGTATTTGTATTTCCTTACTGTCCATCTCCCTGATTACCTCATGAGTGTATTTAAGTCCTGTTGGGATTTATTTTTATCTTTAGGGCTAATGCCTAATGATTGGCATCACATATTTGTGTTTTATTCTTTAATCCACACAGTGTATTGTAGAGAAGTTTTGGAAGTAGAGTGTCACTCTGATACTAACAGACACAGCACTTCCTCACAACCCCTCACAGGAATGTGGCCTCGACCGTAAATCTGCTGTTATGGTATGCACTCTACACCCCTTCTTTAACTCTACAGACCTGGCTGGAGGACAAGAGGTGGTTGTCATATTAACAAGAGTGTTGCCTGCAAAAGGGCATCTCCAAATAAGAAGATGCCCAGAAAGCTGCAGAAGAAGAAACATGAGCTGCTATCAGACCTAAGGCCACCTTCACCTCTTTCGACCAGTCATGTTAACATTCAGTTTTTGTGACCCACAATAAGTGTATACTGCCTGGGCGCAGCAGCCTTTGTCTCTGAGACAGAGAGAGGAGGTCCATGGCGCCATGTAAAACTAATTTGAAATTCTGTTTTGATAATAAATTGTGAAAACTTAAAATTGGAGCATATTTGTCTTCTCTCTCATAAAAAAAACCCAACAGTCCTCAGTTTCCCTCTGTTCTTTGTCACTTTGTCATCTTACCTGCCCTTATGCTCCTTGTGTGCTCGTCTTGTGTGTTCCATGTATTCCTCTGAGTTTCCTAGTTTTTTTGAGTAATTGTATTTTGAGAACACAGCAATAAAGCTGTTTTTGAGTTCACACCAAGCCTCCTGACTCCTGCATTTGGGTCCAACTTCCTGCTTCAGCACAGCCAACACGTGACAAAGGCCAATATTAAATGGACTGGTTCTTTTACTGTGCTTTTCTACTTGAGCACTCAAAGTTCTTTATACAACATGTCTCATTCACCTATTCATACAAGCAACTTATTTCTATACATTTTCTACCTAACATTCACACACCGATGGATGCATCAGAGAGCAACAAGGACCCAACCCAAGGATACTTTGGCGCACACACACTGGAGCAGCCAGGAATCAAACTACCAACATTCTAATTAGCAGAAGTTTAAATATTTAGTTTAAATCTTGTGCTGTGTCATGAGCTCACCTAACACAGAATAAAGTGTTTAGTGAATAGTATTTTTGAAACCTCTGTACAACACTTTCAAACTCACCCATCCCATATAGGCCACACAAAGCAAATACATAACACACTATGTTAGCGTGTGAAGCATAAGGAGTGGGTGTGGACTTGGCTGCAGTGACTTTGCAGCTCTTTGGAAGTTGGATTTGAAATAACACCCCCAAATGATGGAAGTTGTTGCATAAAATTGAGGCACGCTTCTACATACCTTGTAAAAATGAAAACATCTACAAAAAAATAAAAAGAGAAAAACAAACAGGGTAGTCACGCATCTTGCTCAAGTTTAAAAGTAAGAGCCGCTATGATCGCCTAAGTTTAGGCTGCGCAAGGTTAGCAACTCTGCATACTGCTGGGGTGTGATTGTTTGTGCATTTGTTTTAATATGTGAGTAATGATCTACAAGGGAGTTGGCATCAGGACAACAATGGCTTAACACTCTTGTGTGGGCAAAAGTATATAAAAGAGATAGCCTGCTGGGGGAGAGAGAGAGTGAAACAGATAGAAAGGTACATAGGCTTTTGCTGTCACATGCCATGATGGAGATGTCTTAAAAACTTTTCTAATGTTTACTGAACTGTCATGATTGTGATTAAATTAACTCTGCAAAGGTTATTAGGCTCAACATAAAACAGTTTTTGGCAACGAAAAATTAAACGGCTTATAAACCGTAGTGTATACATTGATACCAAGGGAATAATATCATTGTACTAATTTCAACAATTAATCCTAAACAATTATTGGAAATAAGAAGGGATGCTTGTGTGTGTTTATAAGGTTTAATACCACACTTCTGGATTGCTGAATAAGGTTTGCAGATTTGCATGGAAAGGTTAAACATCATGATGAACTTGTGTTTATTATACCGTCCGCCTGACTCAGTCAGATAAATAAAGTCTTTGGCATTACGTTGGACCCTGAAGTGTAGTAGGATGAGCTCAGGGTAGGAGGATCCCTCTCTGCCCTTCAAATACTATAACATGTCCTCACCACAGCTGGGTCATGCATTTTTTGGAGACTGTCACTGTGTTGCAACATTACTTAGCCTGTGGCCATAACAGTGCACTTTAAGTGTGTGAAGATGTCATCTAATTTGAGAAGGCGTGTGGGTGACGTGATTACAAAACAGGGCATGTTAGCACCCATGTGTCTTTTGTCTGAGACCCACAACTTTTCCGGAATCGTTGATTTGTGCAGAGAAACACTGCTTATTTGTGAAGCTTTTGTGTTGATGCTAACCTAGTGCAGTTAATGAAATGCTGACAGACAAAAGACACATACACCACTGATGCTGGAATGACGCATTTCATGCATGCAATAAAGAGGTGCACTCAGACTGTATTGCTTCAAATGCATACATGTCCATACCAATTAGAATATTTTGGTTTCTATAGTTTCTATGTCAAAATCTGCAGAGAACTGCAGAATTACATTATATAGAAAATGCAATAACTGCCTTCTATGATAAATGACTAGGGATAGTGCACATCTATGGCACATTAATACACACACTTGCACATGGAGTATAAATTTGGACATTCATGATACTTTAAAACTTAGTCAGTCTGTGACTTTAACTTTCTTTCCTCTAGTATTGACGTTAGTGATTCATGTCTGGACATTGTAAATATTATGGCCAACCTGACTGCGTAGGATGATCGACTTTAGTTTTTCACCCACACTCATAAGGTTTTGTTTTTTTTTTAAATAAACTTATGACACATAACTTGATGACACAGAAAGGTGATTGCGTAAATGTTTGGAACAGGAACTAAATCAGTTCAGAAATAAAATCTTTCACATGGTTCAATGTGGAATGACCCCTAGAGTGAGACAGAGAGGCTAAAGAGGGAAGAGATGCTGCCAACGGGCTCTTTGTGTGGCAGCCAAGAGTGTTGAGGAGTCACGAAATCCAGTTGCCGTGAACTTGATTCACAGGGCTGACCGAAATCTAACAAACACAGCTAGAGTTTAATGGGATATTAACTAATGGAAATTTAAAAAGTACATTTTCTCAAATACTACATTAGTACAATGTTAGTGCTCTTATATACCAGATTTCCTTGGTGGTAATGATGTATTTTTCATTACTTACCTGTTGTTTAACAAAAAATGAATGTTATAGCTCCTAGTGACTTTAAAAATCAGAATTTTTTCATGCAAAAGATATGTCCTTTAAAATCTGCTTAGTAACATGGAAATGTTTAATGTTTAACGTAATTCAAATAATCTCCAAGAAGTACTTTGCTTTGCAAAGTTAAATTTTATTCAGTGATAAAAACTTCCTTCATCTGTAGTTCTTCTTCTATGCATACGAATTCCACATACTGTCCGCCAGTACTGCTGATAAATAAATGCATTAAAGGCCAATTTGATTTTTTTTTAATCTTCTAATCTAAAATAATAATTCTCATATTCTTAACTGATAAGGTTTGTATTAACTGCAAATAGGTCTAGGGGTTAAATTAATGTATGTGACTGAAAAGCCTTTGAAATCAAAACACTTCAGTTTAACCACATGCACTTTTCTTCCACTGACAGTAAATCTAGTCAACAAGTGAAATACATTGTTATAAAAATTATCTTACAGTCATGTCACGTTATGACGTCCACGTGAAACCTCACGTGTCAGTCGTGATCAAACAGCGCCATCTATAGACGGAAGTATACCCTGCGTCTTACCGCCCCGACCCATCACCTCACTGCTGCAAAACACGGCACAGGCCGGGCTACAGTAGTCTGTCTGTGAATAACAACAAGGAACACCAGCAAGATGTCTGACATGGAAGATGATTTTATGTGCGATGATGAAGAAGATTACGACCTGGTATTTATAAATAAAATTATTCTGCTTGATTGAATATTGTAAACGTTTGTCCGCTGAGCGTTGACACAAGTCCCGACAGTACATGCTAGCTAATGCTAGCTCTTTAGTTAGCCTGCTGGCTAGCACCAAGCTGACAGCGAATGAATAAGGTTAGCGTCCTAGCTGGCTATCCATAGTTGGTTTTGACTGATATGCTGGTAACTGATATTAATATATTTTAAACGCGTAGTTTAAAGCGTATCCAGCTGTCATTGGATCTGAACTGCAGTCATGAAAATCAAGTCAACTGGCTAGCTAGCAAGCCATGACAATGGCTAACATTAGCTCATGGTTAATATTAATAGAATATTTTCACAGGCGGTCTGTGTTGCTTACCTTTTGCTAGCTGAGAGTTTGTGTTGAACATGTGTTTTATACGTCTGAAGGGACTTTTGCGATCTAAGTTTTTACATTCTTGTATGCTTAAACTTAGGAATACTCAGAGGACAGCAATTCAGAGCCAAATGTGGACTTGGAGAACCAGTACTATAACTCCAAAGCCTTGAAGGAAGATGATCCCAAAGCAGCGCTCAGCAGTTTCCAGAAGGTGGAGTCATACTCCTTAAAAATAATTTCTTCTCTGTAGCTCTGTATCCAAGTTACTTAAAAATGGAGTTTACTGACATCTGTTGACTTTGGTGTGTTCAGGTGCTGGAACTAGAAGGAGAGAAAGGAGAATGGGGGTTCAAAGCACTTAAACAGATGATCAAAATCAACTTTAAGCTGGTATACTTTGTAAAACTTTTCATCATTGTCTTTTACACTTACCCCACAAATTACTGAGGGGTGGGTTAATGTGTTTCTCAACTTTCCAGACCAACTTTCCAGAGATGATGAACAGGTACAAGCAGCTTCTCACGTACATCAGAAGTGCTGTCACCAGGAACTACTCTGAGAAGTCCATCAACTCCATCCTGGACTACATCTCTACCTCCAAACAGGTGTGGATAGACTGTTTGACATGCATATGTTTTTGGGACTTGAAGTGTTTAGTGTGTTCAATGTTTTCTGTGCCTGTTTAAAATCCACTTTTCCTGTCACTAGATGGACTTGCTACAGGAATTCTATGAAACCACACTTGAGGCTTTGAAAGATGCAAAAAATGACAGACTGTGGTTCAAAACTAACACAAAGGTATACAAAGATTTTCCACTGATTCCAGATGGTCTTAAATAATTCCCTTGTAAAATAAATGTTCAGACTTTATTTTTTAATTCAGTTGGGGAAACTGTACTTGGAAAGAGAAGAATATGGGAAACTGCAAAAGATCCTTAGACAACTACACCAGTCCTGTCAGGTAATTTTTCTGTTAATCTTTATTTTTGCAGAATATGGAATATGTGTCTTTGGTTTTATCAAAACAGTGTCTTGCAGATCTAATTAAATGCAGTGTGGTTGCACAGTTACTTCAGTCTGAGATAATAAGAAAAGTATATCCATTTCTTAATGAAGAGGTCAAATAAGTCTTAAGTCACTAATTTTGTTATCATGAAGCTATTGGTATGTTATAAGAGTATGTATATTTCACAGCAATAATGATTTAATAAATGGTTGCGTCTTTTTTTCCATGAACTACAGACAGATGATGGAGAGGATGACCTAAAGAAAGGCACACAGCTGTTGGAGATCTATGCTCTGGAGATCCAAATGTACACAGCACAGAAAAACAATAAGAAATTGAAAGCCTTGTATGAGCAGTCCCTTCATATTAAATCTGCCATTCCTCACCCACTCATAATGGGAGTTATCAGAGGTATGAAGGTGTAGTTCACAGAACAGTTACATAGTTTAATGTGCAACTGCTACACCATATATTGTCAAGCTTTTTGCTGCATAACCTATGGTTTGTTTTTTTGGGTCCTGGCCAGAGTGTGGTGGGAAGATGCATCTGAGGGAGGGTGAGTTTGAGAAAGCTCACACAGACTTCTTTGAGGCCTTTAAAAACTACGATGAGTCTGGAAGCCCACGAAGGACGACATGCCTGAAGTATCTGGTCTTAGCAAACATGCTTATGAAGTCAGGAATTAACCCCTTTGACTCTCAAGAGGTAGGAATTAGTTGTTTTATAATTTTTTGTAAGGTTGCTTTCCATAAATGGTGATAGAGTGTATCTAGTAATATAAACAACACACAGATTAGCTGGTTGCCATGTAAGTTTTTGCAGGGTTTTTGTTTTGTTGTTGTTTTGTTTTTTTCTTTTCTTTTTTGTTTTTTTCATAAAGAGCTCAGCTCAAAAAATATCCAGTGGATCTTATTCATTAATTTGTAAGTTGAAATTTTTTTACACAACCAAAAAAAAAAGTGCACATGCAGAATTACCGAAGGAGTCGTGAAATGTGCGAACTGCTAACATTGTTATCAGATTCATTTGTTTGTAAGCATGATCTGACGCAATACTAGATTTGTTTGTAGCATGTGAACAAATTCAAGTAAATGCTGTTCAATCACAGATTTGTTCGTGTAACATTCGTGTGCATTGTTAGTGAATAAGGCCCAATGTGTTTTATGCTTAAGCAGCAAATAAGTTTTTGTTGTTGTTGTTGTTGTTTATTTTTGTTTTTTAAGGCCAAACCATACAAAAATGACCCAGAGATCCTAGCGATGACAAACTTAGTAAGGTAAGCGTGCATTCATATTCTATTCACTAGTAGTATGGCATCCATCACAAATTTAGTTAAGCACACAAATTGTTAAACATAAAAAAATAGTGCAGGTGTTGTTTAATCCAACAACACCTTTGCCACTAATACTTACTCAGATCGACTCGCTGCGACCCGACTCTACTCTGTTTTGGTCATTTTCCATTACAATGTAGCTGAAAGTCCTGTGATGGCATTTGTATGCAACAGGAACACCACAACAATAGTGATGGTATATATTCTGGTTGGTGTATGGCTTTTTCTCAGACTCGGGGACCATGGTGTTGTGTTTTTTGTTTTTTTTTGTTTTAGCCTTTTCCCTCGTTCCAGGGTTTCAAAAAATGGCTGGTTTGAGTTTCATAAAGGAGACACTCTCACGACTCATTGAGCGAGATCACTGACAAGGCAATCGGTGGCTAGTCTGTTGATGCAAAATGCAGAAACAGTATGCGGGGAAAAACAAAGCTTTAAAAAAAAAAAAACCTAACTTAACAGGAATAATAATAAGAAACTTGAAATGAATTACAGTGTTAAATTTTTACTTATTTACTTACTAGTTACCCATTTTTGCCATGTTTCAGCTGTTGGACAGATGACCTCACATTTGACTCTAGAATACTTTGATATACAGAGGAATTCATTGTTGATAAAATGACTGCAAGGTGCCCAGGTCCTGTGGCACCTTGCAAGGCAAGCTCAAATGATCAACCCACTGCCCCGGTGCTTGATAGTTGATATGAGGTGTTTTTGCTGATATGCTGTGTTTGGTTTTCTTCAAAGGTGGCGCTTTCTGTTATGGTCACACATCTCCATCTTAGCCTCCTCTAGCCAAAGGGTATCGTTCCATAAGTCCTGTGGTTTGCTCAGATTCAGTTTTGCAAACCAAAGTTGTGCCGTCATGTTCTTTATAGAGAGAAGAGGCTTTATCCTCACAGCCCTTCCAAACAAGCCATACTTGTTCAGTCTTTTCCTAATTATACTGTCATGAACTTTGACATTTAACATGTTAACTGAGGCCTGTAGAGTCTGAGATATAGCTCTTGGATTTTTTTACAAAATCTCTGAGCATTGGACAGTGACCTTGTTGGGATGTTCACTCTTAGAAAGACTTAAAGACTTATTTGCCTTATAAGCCTTCCCAAAATGATGGGCAGCAACACAAAAGATCATTGATGATGCCTTTCCTCTTTGGCATTGTGTTAACACACACCTGAATGCTCCAGACCAGCAAACTGCCAAAACATCTGCTTTCGTAGAAGTGGTCACACTTGCTGATAATCAGTTAATCAAGTGCATTTGATTCATAACACATGGCTCCTAGTTACCCTCTGGATTTCTATGGAAATAGTAAGGATGTATTTAGTTTTTCACAGACACTGCTTTTCCATTTTGATTTAGTTTTAGTTAAATAAATAATGACAGTGTAAAATGTATTGTTTTGTAGTTCATCTGAGGTTATATTTATCTACCTGATCCTTAGTAGTTGTATTTATCTGCTAAGGACCAGACTGTTTTTATTACATCATGATCTCTATGATCATTGTGTGGTTGTTACTTGCACACTGTCTCCAGCTCCATCACTAAACCGTGACTGTAAAGAGAGAACAAGCTTTAACAAAAAAAGACACTTTTAACTGGCAGAGATTGCCATCAGTCCCAGACACACATGGATAAAAAATAATTTCTCAGGAATCCTACGTTCTATTCAGGTTTACCTATGGTGTGTGGGTTAGTAATTTAAGTTGTGCAATTGCATACTAGTTGTAACCATTTTTAATAGCGTGGACAGTGATACATTAACAACATTAATGGTAGTAGTCTTATTCATAGCAGCTGGCAAAACAGTGAGAGGATTTTTATAAATTATCAAAACACATTTTTTTGTCTTCTGCTTCCTTGTTTACACTCTTTAGTCTACATGTTTGCATAAATAACAGACACCATCTTGTGTTCCACGCTTAAATTATTATTACATAGACTTATTACATAAACAAGAAACTTGGAATGCACACTCAAAACTGCAATAAGAATAGTGTTTACATAAAAATGTAACATTTCACAATGTGTTTGACAGCTTTCAGGATGAGAGTTTTTGTGTGGGTCACGGGGACACCATAAATACAGTAAAACAACAGTGACTGTTTTCCCTTTCAGCGCCTACCAGAACAATGACATCACTGAATTTGAGAAAATCCTGAAAACAAATCACAGTAACATAATGGACGACCCCTTCATTAGAGAGCACATAGAGGGTGAGTGGTTAACGTGACTTCAGTCCACATGCTCAGTGAATGAGTTTGAAAAGTGTATCTGATTATGTGGTGTTGTGTTGCAGAGCTCCTGCGCAATATTAGAACTCAAGTACTTATTAAACTCATCAAACCGTACACAAGAATACACATCCCTTTCATATCAAAGGTAAGACCAAAGGCAATAAAGTTGTCCTGTACATTGACTCTGTCTGCAATCTTTCCTCTTTAGATAACCATTTACACTCATTTGAACTTCTTTGCATTTTGAATGGGTTCTACTGAAAACCATTCACTCATATTCAAGACAAAAAGGGTGAATATAGAATACAGAACAAAGATGGTGGTCAGACAGAATGAGACAGAATCTTATTTTGAAAGGTTATTGATTCTGGTTATAAGTCGCATTCTTTATCATCAGTCCAGCAGTCTTCTCATTTGAAACTGAAAGCATATAGACATAAGGGGAAAAAAGGTGTACATGTGACTCAGGTGTGCAAAAAGCTCCACTACTTTTAGTTTAATATCATTGCCTTGGAATGTGCAGCTGTCATTCCGGCACCGATGAAAGGAGCTGATATGCTGGGAGGCATACACTTCTGACCGAAAGGAAAATTTGGTGTCCTTTCCCAGTCTGGTCACTGTGTTTTCAGTCTTTAAAGATTAATGCAATCAAATATAACAGGAGTAAATAAAATACTGTTTTGGCATCAGCATAACTTTATCCTGATGAAATCAGCATATAGAAATCAACAGTATATAATCACATTAATGCATCTCCAGAAAGAAGTACTAAAATAGTATGGTTCTGTGTTACTAATATTTAAAAGTATATGAATTCAAACAAAAAAAGAACTTAAATGTACATTGTAGGTTTATTTCAACTTTGGTTAGCAACATTCAGTTTAAAACTTAAAACACATAAGTCGGGAAATTGGCTATACTTGCTGACATGCATCTGAACAGATGTGAGGATCGGTCTTAACTTCTTCCTTGTGTTTCAGGAGCTGAACATTGATGTGTGCGACGTGGAGAGTTTGCTGGTGCAGTGCATCTTGGATAAGTAAGCTCCTCACTTGTGTGCTGAGAAATTGAGCAAAAAAAAAAGATCCTTCCTGTAGATAGATGTACTTCCTCATATTTTGCATCCTTTGGCCCATAAAGGAGTCAGGCGGGTATGAATAAGCATTTTCAGTTAATCTTCAATTTAAGTGACAGTCTTACTGTAACAGTGACCTTACGTAAATGCTTTCATAAATGACATGGTAAGATGTGGAAAAAAAAGCACAGCTTGTTTATACTTAGCAACGTGTTTTTTCATGTTCTGACATCTGTAAGATTTTGCTACAAGTTTCAAAACCAAAGTAGCAGGAAAAGCAAAACCAAAGTTATTATTTTCTTTTCCTAAATATGGTTTCAAAGTTGGAGGGGGGAAAAAAAGAGAAATCTTTAGGTTTGCTTCTGTGTCTGTCTTCTCAGTTATTCTACTTCCGAAGGGAGGGCATATGTAATTGCTTCCCTTTGCTTGTTTCTCTGTTTGTCTATTTGTTAGCAGTCTAGTGTCCACAGTTTTCAAGATATCAAATTTTGGGTGACGTTAGATATCAGTAATGAGCTGATTTAATTTAGGTCAAAATCAGTAAAAGCTTTATATTACCCACAATTGTTTATGGATCGTCTTCAAACTTGACAACAATATTCTGGGTCTTGGAGGATATTAGTACCTATGTTGGCTAAGCATTTGACCTCGACCATCATTTTTAGCACCCCAAGGTCAAAGTTGACCTTGAAAAAATAAATTTCAAGAAACCATATAGAGTAATCATGACAAGGCATGGAGAGGGCTGTACAACACACTTTTTGTGTTTTCAATCTCATGAGTCACAGGCTGATGTCATCATATTGTAATAAACGCAAAAGAAATTAGTATAGCCGTTGCTCTTCGGTGGGGAGTTGCACTCGCTGATTGGTCTTGTTTCCCATATTTTCTTATGTGTTTTTATTGTACTACATGGTAATGGTACACTTTTAAAAAAATTGCATTTCAGTACTGCACTTTTTAAAGCTCTACTGTACTCCTATATAAAATTAAGTGGAAGTCTTTCTTGTAAACACACTGATACTTTTTTTTTTCCTTCACAGCACAATCCATGGACGAATTGACCAGGTGAACCAACTACTAGAACTGGACTACCAGAAAAGAGGAGGAGCTCGTTACACAGCTTTAGACAAATGGACAAATCAGCTGAACTCCTTGAACCAAGCCATTGTTAGCAAGCTCACATGATGGCCTGTAAAATAAAGAGACAAGGAGAAATGGCATGTTTGAATACATCCATAAAGTTATGCTACTGTGCTCCTTCAAGTTTATCCTCTGAGATAAGAGGCACAGCACAGGCTTTGAGAATGCATCAATATCAAGAAGACCTCCAGCACTCGTAAGACAGTGTTCAGGGTGTGTTGTTTTGTGCTGATGAAAGGAAATCACTGGCACTTATTTTTGTTTTCTGTGTTCCTAATTGGCAAATCCTTCCATATGCAACATAAAGTTGCTTAAGTTGTGAAACAAAACCTCCAAATGTGTATGAAAACCTGTACACAGTATTTTAATGTATGCTGTTGCCTGTTGGTAATAAAGATTTCTCAGCACTAAATGACTTCAGCTGCCTTTGACTAGCTACAAACTTTGTGCTTTGGGAATTTGATCAAGGAGAAATTGAATAAATAAAGGTTTTGAAACTGTTAGCATCGAGATTCATGAGCATTTTCTTTCATGTTACTTTTAACTTCCCCTTTGAAGATATTTTTATGCCCTCGTGACGTAAAACGGTTTCCAGTCGCTTGAAACTTTTTGGACCTCAACGGCTTCCGTTCCAGGTGACACCCATTTTCCCCCTGACAGCAGTCCGCTCCTCGCCACCAGCTACTCTGCTGAGAGCGCAGCTAGCTGACGCAGCAGCAACAGTTAACGGTGGGGGTCTGCTTAGAAACTGGGTGTGAGTGACTGTTGGTGATTAATATTTACAATGAAGAAATTAAAAATACTCCAATCCTGACGTCCACACTGTGGTCGATGACGGTCTGGCGCGGCGTCGGTGACTGACATGGACGCGAGTGACAACAAGGTACAGTTTATTTCAAAATAGTGTGTTTTGTTGGAGTGTTGCTAACGCTTTAGCCTTTGGAAATTGTTAAATAACGTTAGTTTATAATATCGAGGCCTCCAAAATTCGGATCCTTTTTGCATTGTTCTTAAAGCGATAGTGTAATTCAAATGGCTTCGTTGCGTAAATGAGCTTTTTGGTGTCATTATTCGTACTAACGCTACAGTGAGCTTCGGTGTTTTGTCAAGCGGCAGCAATAAAATCACTCCTCTTATTTGGCTAGGAAGCTAATAGTAAAACGGCTAACGGCATTTAAAGCGTTAAGGGCGTTTTTTTTTAAAAAAAGGTACCACACA
>VVHJ01002070.1:13456-26158 GCA_015107715.1 Tylochromis polylepis
AGGTACCACACATCGCATTTGTTCTCTTTAGTTCCAGCATTTTTGTTTCTGGTCATTTTTTAAATGTCTTGGAAATATTTCTGTGGCTGTACTCCTGTGCTTTATGGACAGACTTGCTTAAATGTTAGCACGGCTTGCTAACTAAAGCTAACACCTTTGCTGTTGTTTGAGGGTACTTGTCATTTTAATCTGAGCGATAGATGAGAGCTAGCAGTACTTTTTTTTTTTTTATTAAATGTGTAATTGTGATCGTAATTTTTTTAAAGGAGACTTCAGAAAAAGGTTTCAGTCAGGTGGGTATGTTTGCATGAGTGCTGTTGTCATCGGGGAGGCGGAGAGGTTTCATGGATCGTCAGCAGAGGAATGTCTGGTTCTTCTGCATGTCTGTCATTCCTCTGACGCTGTTAGCTATGCAGAAAGTTGACTTTTGTGCTCCGAGGCTTTTGTTGCCAGTCTCTCAAAATAACCTGTCACCAGAAATCGCTGCCTGCTGGTGTTTTTCTGGATGAGACAGGTCAAATGCGATCCTTTTTTCTAAGAAAATACATGTGAAAATGTTGTGATGTTCCTTTCCTTATTTATGTGTAACATTCTCGCTGTCCACCCTGGTTTCAGAACACAATAACATACTGTCTGCTGGTGTTTGACAGCAGCTGGTGTGAGAATAAATGCTTACACAAACAAAGGCTTGTGAGATCAGTACCCCCCCCCAGTCCATCATCCCCAAAGGATGCACATCTGGGTCTGACCTCATTGCCCGTTTTTCAATCACAGCTGTCTCATTAGCCATCTTAAAAACGAAGTTAAATCAAGATATGAATACTGACCAGCTATGTCTTCCTTCACATTGTTAGCTGGATTCTCTCCTACCATTCAAAATGCAAGATTCACCCTGAGTGCACACAAGGCCTCCATGTTATGGCTTGGCTGATAATTAGCTTATCCTGTCGCACTGTCCCTACTTTATCCTCTCAAACTTAATCCTGTAACATCATCCTGTCAGCTGTAGTGTACAGTTCCATAGGTTCAGACCTGCTGCTGTAGTTCTAAAACCTGGTGGAAGTATCAGTCTGGTTATGGAGATTGCTACCGTTCTCTGGGGGTCTGTGAGTTTCAGAATCTTTCATTTTTGGCTGTGTGATCTTGACCAAACTGGCAGAGCAGGCTCCATTTACCATAACCCCTTTAGATTGGGTGAGCTCTATAGGTTGCATAAGAAAAAGTGGGAACCACCCACAGACAATAGCAGTGGGAGACAATAGCTGTCTGTGACATCCCCTGGCTGCACTGATACTCCATTCATGCATCCCGACCACAGTTTCACAGAAGTGAGGGGCCATCTTTGTACTCTGAACCCTGTCACCTCTCCTCCTCTTTTGCAAAATGGCAACTAAGACTAAGGTCTCAGAGGTGTGTCTGGCACTTGTAAACAATAAAGGAAAAACTAATGACGCGCAGGAGGGGCAGTTATATTTGGTGCTTAGTGCTTTAATTAATATTTAGTATTTTGTTAATATTAATCAAATTTATTTTAAACAAAGGGCATTTCTGTTTTGCTTATTTTTCAGCAGGACTTCTTGATTGTTTACTTCATCAGACAAGCATGTAAGGAGCATGTAGTAAGCTGTAAAGTGTTTTTGGTGACATGATATTAAGTAAAGTTTTTGACTTCTCCTTTGAATGCAAATTACTTGCAGACAAATGGCAAAGGAAACATTTTTAGGAGAGTTTGGAACTGAACTATTAACTTATATTTTGCTTAATTTTTAAAATTATCATAACATTTAAGGCCTCAAACATTAGCTTTATATGTATGACCGCTATTATCCTAAAAATAAAAATGAATAGACATTGCTAGTTAGGTAACAGCCGTTATAAATGACATAAATGTGTCATAAAAATATTCCAAACTCCTGTTGGCTTCAGTAGGCCATATAAACTGCAAGCGTTCTGTGTATGTCTCCCTTCCAGTCAGGTGTTAAGTCATATTTGAACTCAAGGAAGTTTTTTGTCCTTGTGTTAAGGCCCTACTGTTCTTCTTCTTCTTCTTCTTCTTCTTCTTTTTTTTTTCTTTTTTTTTTAGCTCTTTAAGACTGTAAACCAACAGGAACTTTATGAGGAAATGTGTGGCATAGTTTATGATTACTACAAAACACATAACACTGGTCAGTCTGCTGGTAGTCTGTGAATAGAACTTTGTCTCTTTTGGATGTTTGCTGCTATAGTATTAATGTTCCTGGGCATAAATTGCCCCCTGTAAGTGTTGTTTTGCAGTGTTTTTAGAATTAAGGTTGTAAAGTGTTTCCATTAGCTGGAATGTTTTTTTAATGTGAGAGTGATAGCTTATCAATCATCACAAACCTGTCCAAGCAGTCAAATTATGGAAGAACATAGAAGGGTTTTCATGATTATATTATTGTGGCTTGTTGCTTCATTCTACAGCTATCTCAAGTAGGCGTGGGGTGGCAATAATAATAAAAAAATGTTATCTGTTGCTCTCTTTAGTTACATGTGTGGAAAATGTGATCAGCTGGCTCAATGACTAGTCAGAATTTGACAAATAGATCTGTGCTCTTAGGTGGAGACCTGTTTCTATCTTGTCATGGAGCCAAATATTGTCTGCCTTTGCTCAGCGTCTGTCATTAATCTTTCTTCGTTCATCTTTGTGCAGAATGTGAAGCTTTCACCTGAAGTGGAACCGTTCATCCCACAGAAGAAAGGTCTTGACGGATCACTAGTCAGCATGAGTCTTTCTGGCGAGGCAGGTGGAGGAGGGGGCGGAGGCATAGGAGGCAGTGGAGGGGTGGAAACTACTCCCATTCCAAGCTACCTCATCACCTGCTACCCTTTCGTCCAGGAGAACCAACCCAACAGGTAGTGTTACTCTCCCAAAATGAGGGGACATTCGGGAACCGGTGAAACCTTGAAGGCTGAAACCCCAGCTCTTGTCTCTGAGGTGATGGCACTGGTTGTTCTAGTTCAGGATGATTATGGATTTTTCCAGTGTTGTCAGCATTGAAATATTGTCCTTCCCTGTATCATTGTAGGAAGTCTGGTGACTTTTGAACTGCATAAGAACAATCTGCTCTCTTCTAAACTATTCACCACTACTTCTATTTTTGGAATAACTCATTTATTCTTTGTCTCTAAAATCATTTAAAAAAAAAAAATCACACATTGCATTCCCAATGTTGTGCTTCACAAAACAAGATGCTGATCAGATCCTTTAAACAATGCACTGATTCTGACCCGTTAGATTGCTCTGTACTGTAAGACTGTTTAATTATGAATGGAAACCTCCATGGCTTTAGAGAGTTTATATGGAGGGATAATCTGTGTTTCCAGTCGCTCTTTCTTTGTCCTGAGTGATCTGTCATATCCTGCGAACATCCGTTCTTTTGTTTCCTTCCCTCCAATTTGAATGCAAGGAAATGCCCACTATAGTAGGCTGGCTGTGAAAATGTCAACTGGATCGTTATCACCATTTGTGCATTTTGTGTATGTACCCTCTTACAAACCAGCATTACATGTGATAACCTTTCCATTATAACCCTCTTATTTTGTAGAAGACATATTAATGAGTCGTCCCAGCAGTACATGTAAAAAAAAACAAACTAAGACACGTTTTAAACACAGTCCACAAAGTAGAGATGCATTAACATATAAAAAGCAAATTTCAGTATTTTCCGATATTTACCTTTCTGACTGTTAGCATTATCAGTAAAAGGGAAGGGCATTTACCAGTGTCAGTGGACGATATTTAATTGTCACATCTGCTTTGCACTAGTTAAACTTTCAAAGATGGTTTGAACAGGTGAAGACTCTTAAAATACCAAATCTGCATTTTTAAACATCAGGTCAGAATTCAGGATCAGTGCATCCCCAGTGCAGATATATACACAATGCAATGATGAAAGCCAGAAAGAGTTATACAGAGTATTTATTTCTTTTTCACATACCATATACCTACTTGGCTGTTAGTTGACCTGCATTAAAATGACATCTAGCTCATAACCTGCTCATGCAACATTGTGTAGCATTCTGTATGTTGTTGTGTAGTATCCTCGGGGAAAGGAGTATTGTTCTGTTTAAGTTGTTACAGAAAATTTTGAACTGCCTTTAGACGGCTTTCCAAAAAAACCCAAGTGGTGGAGAAGACATACTTGGTTTTGATGGTTGTGTTTAGTTGAAAGGGTGTAATGTTAGTACTAATCCAACATGTCATCTCTCTGCTGCTCCACAGGCAACATCCCATGTATAATGGAGGAGAGCTGCGCTGGCAGCAGCCT
Organism: Tylochromis polylepis; assembly: GCA_015107715.1. Classification (NCBI taxonomy): domain Eukaryota; kingdom Metazoa; phylum Chordata; class Actinopteri; order Cichliformes; family Cichlidae; genus Tylochromis; species Tylochromis polylepis. Next base: position 17,746 of record VVHJ01002070.1, read on the forward strand.
AATCCTACCCCTGGTGGCCCATACCTGGCCTACCCAATCTTGTCTTCCCCCCAACCACCTGTCTCCAATGACTACGCCTACTACCAGATCATGCCTGCTCCATGCCCACCTGTGATGGGCTTCTACCAGCCCTTCCCTGGCACCTATCCAGGTCCAGTGCAAGCTGGAGTGGTCAGTCCTGTCTCTGCAGATGTCAGTGAGAGACCCCTGCCACTGGGGCCAGCATATGGAATGACCAGTCAGCGGGGGAGAGGCATGATCCGGTCTAATGTTCTCCCAAAGGTGCAGAAGATCAACAGCTTTATTTTGATTCTGTTCTACTGATGTTATTTCACACTAAAATGTTTGCCCCCATTTTTCTCAGTCAACTTAGTGAGAATGCTCTTTCTTTGTTCTACAGCAACATTTGGGTGTGTGCCAGCCTACGAGGGGTCGTCGGCCTCCAACCAGAAGTGTAGCTGTACAGAAGGAGGTGTGCACCTTAGGGCCGGATGGCAGGACTAAAACCGTGATGTTGGTGGATGCAGCACAGCAGACCGGTACGAATACTGTGGCCATAATTAAAGATATATTTAATTTCTAGCACTCAGGCTGTATGCGGGATTTATCTAACAATAAAGAATATCAAATAAGAAAGACTTGAAAGTCTGAGGAGTATGAAAAATCTGAGTTTAAATATGACTAAGGTCAGTCATGTTCTTTTTTTCTTTCTTTTTTTCCTATCACTTGAAGGAAGCTGAAGTTTAACACATTCCAGACTTTGTTAGAGTTAATTGCTTTACGTAACAACAAGACTCTTTCCTGTCAGTGAGGAAGTAGGACACAATACCAGTAAGAGTTGCATCTGGTCTTACAGGTTGATGTTGGTGATGTCTCTGCTTCTAAAAGAAAACAAAAAAAAAAAGTGGAATGCTGATTTTCTAGTTAGAGAGGTTAACCTTTCGCTGATAACGATGTCACCAATATTTCTTTTCTTGAGTGAGCTAACAAGCCTGTTTAAATAGTTTGACTCCACAGCTGGGATTTTATAACCATATAATAATAAAGTGTCATATAGATGGTCGGCATGACTGAAGTTAAATTACATTCTAAGTTTCCCCTACCTTGTCCTCAGATTTCCCAGGTGAGGTATCAGGGCGGTGTGCTGCTGAGCGAGTAAGTCCCCTGCTGTGGAAAAACCGAACAAAGAGAAGACGGGCTTCTCATCCAGCTGAAAGCTACAACGAGCCTGGTGCAAGTGAAGCCGATATAGACAGCGATAGCGGCTACTGTAGCCCCAAACATAACCAGGGAACCGGGGTAATGCAAAGAACAACAGAGAACACAGCAGCACCGATGGTATGTTGCCTACTTACAAAGGCCTCCAAAACCAATACACTTACCTTTAAAATATATATATATATATATATATATCAGCAAAATGAGTGCTGGTCTGAAGGATATTTTTAACTCTAATCATGTGAAGCATAAAATAAACAAAGCTGTACAGATATAAGATGGGAAGAGGAAGTTGAATATTTTTAAAGTCACACAGAAAGATCAGTTACAGTGTCTGTAGCTTTAGTAATGTGATATCTGGCAAAATATGTTCTGATGTGTACTTAACAAGGGGAACTTAAATGATTGCTTTAGAGCAACACACAGCCTAGAAGCTGCACAAGCCTAAGGATTAATGAGCGAAAGTGATAGACATGAATGTAGTAAGTTTCTGATTTTATGAAGGTAGCAAGTTCAGTTTTTGGAGAAAATTATCAGATGTAGCTGAAATTAATTTACAATTTTATAATAAAAGTGCTGACGGCACTTTGAGTCTGAGGATTTGTTTTTATTATACGTGGAAAAAGTATAATGTATCAAGTGCCAAATTTTCAAATTTCTCTTTTAGTCCATTGTTTCTTTTTCATGTTCATAGTTATAATAGAACAAATTTAAATATATAGCAGAGCTAACGCCAATGAGGGAGATGTACTAAAGTCTTTAAATTAATTTGCCCACATAGTGTCACACACAAATGGCTCAGCTTTTTTTTTTTTTTTTCTTCTGTCTATGTGCGTTATAGGCAGTAGAGGCTGGTGTAATGACTGGTAAGTTTGGCCTAAGATATTTTTCAGAGCTCACTTTTACTTCATGTTTTTATGCTGATATTTATTACATATTCTGTAGTTATTGTATTAAAAAAGGATGGAGGTTCTTCTTTTGCACGAGAAATACGTTTTTCCACTTTGTATTTACTAGCAGGTACCTGGGTAAATGTAGCATCTCAGGCTACCTCAAAGTCCTGGGTGGACAGGAACGGTCAGTTTCACAGAGCAGATCAGAGGAAGAATCCTGAGCAAAGAAACTTCTCACAGGTAAAGTAGATCCCAGTGGAGCAGATACAGACTTGTTCAGCACGCCTGCAGTACTCTTTTGCTAAATAATGAGAATAACATAACGTACTGTAAAGAGAAATAATTGTCATGTATGATGTTTCAAAATTACATAAATCATTAGCATTCTTTTTTGCCATTTTTAGATACCTTGAAATACTGAGTCAGCTGTATATGTGAATTAGTTTATTTTGCTATTTTTGCTCTGGCCTCCTTTCCCAACAAGTTCCCCTCCTTTGATAGTAGGTACACAAATAGACCGGGGTTGAGAAACTTGTTGAATACCAGTGGTACCCTGTCTGACTGGTGTGTTCACTCTCGGTTTCTGCCTTTCAGGATTACCACGGTGGGTGTCAAGGGCGTATGCCACTCAACCAGTCGGAACAAAGACATCCACCAGTAGCAGTCACAGGCACAGGCACAGACCTCACTCCAGAGCCCCTCTACTTTGAGGTGAGGCATGTTATCTGTGAATATCTCAGTACTGTTACCATGACATGTCTTTTTTTAGAGAATTTTGTGCCAAATGGATTTCTGTGGATTTACTAGGATGAAGATGAGTTTCCAGATCTTACCGCTGGTGGAGCTGCTCAGCGCAGCAACAAACCAGAATCAACTCCAGCTCAGACACATGCGCAACCTAAGCTGCCCAAAAACCTGGTAAGGGAAAACCTCTTTTGAACACAGCTCTCTGTGCCATCATTTGAATACAAGGGCTGTGTATGTGTCCTCCTTGTATCAGGCAGTGATACCGTCCCTGACATAAAAACTGTTAATATAAATTAGTTTACTACAACCCGAACAGGCTCTGCATTGTACTTTTTCAACATTAATAGCTGAGTGTGATTTAAATGATCAATTTATTTTCTTTTTTTATTTAAAAAAATAGGAAATACAAACTTAGCAATATAGATGGATAACTATTACTTCATACTTTGTTGCTGGAGACTTTCCTATACACACAGTCTAACTAGTGTCAGTGCACATCACCTTCTTAAATAAGTACAAACATTTGGGGTGTGCCCTCCTACTCCCCATCACTCAGTTGTGACACAGTTGATAGCTGAAGGTGTATATGATTGGGGAAAAATTGAGAGAGGTACAGCTAAGATGTACCAAATCACATGCAGGGTGGAAAAATTGTTTTCTGACAGCTGGATATTTTCTTGTTGTTCTTTTCTGGTGGTGTATCCGTGCAGCCAAATCACCAAATATTGTATTGGGAAATCTTTGCATCTCTGCTAATGTGTGCATCTACATTCATAACAGCTGGAAAATCTGCCAGAAAACTCCCCTATCAACATTGTGCAGACACCCATTCCCATCACCACTTCTGTTCCTAAGAGGGCCAAAAGCCAGAGGAAAAAGGCTCTTGCTGCTGCCTTGGCCACTGCACAGGAATACTCTGAAATCAGCATGGAGCAGAAGAAACTACAGGTATGAACTGTCCTTATGTTCCCTGCTCATTCAGGTTGGAACTCACCACTGCCTGCCCTTAAATTATTATATTATTATTTTTAGCACACAAATCTAGTATTCTTCAGTTATAATTAACGTTTTTTTATTCTGTGTTCTTTTTTCTTTTTTCTCTTGTCACCTGGCAGGAAGCTTTTATCAAAGCAGCAGGGAAAAAGAGCAAAACCTCTGTGGAGCTTGACCTGGGTGACATGCTGGCAGCTTTGGAGAAACAACAGCAGGCTATGAAAGCCAGGCAACTTACCAATACCAAGCCACTGTCTTTTACAGGTATCAAAAAAAGTTAATCATATGTTAAAAAGTGGCTTAAAACCTACAATACAAATTAGAAATAATGATTTAAGCTAAGTCTATCAAAGTGGTATCAAGCTCTTTACTTTGAGACGTTTGTAGTAGGTTGTGTGTTTGTGAGAGTTTCAAGTGAGCTCTGCAGTTGTGCTCTGCAGATTTGTAGTGATCGTTGCCTAATGCTGCAGAATTTGTGACACCTTCTGGCTTTTGTAACAACGCAATTTCATCAAATTACATCAAATATTGAGAGTTTGTAGAAATAATTTAAACATAATTCTAATTCTCATCAAACTAACATAACTTATGTGTGTTGCTGACTTGGTAACTGTAACTGACTGTTACCTCTGTGTCCAGACAAACCAGGGCTGCATGATTATGGCCAAAATGATATTTACGATTATTTTGTTCAATATTGAGATCACGATTATTCTTTGATTTTTAGTGTCAACATTTTTTTTTTATCGCACTTTCACACAAAAACAACATTGCTTTAATATTTTCATAGCTTTACAAATCTTTGGATCAAAATAAAAAAATTTTCCTCCTTATTCACCGAATTTCAGAGCATCTCTTAGAAGGGGAAAAAAATTGTTTAAAAAAAAAAAATCAGAATTAAGTCAGGACACTGCTTTCACCATTACAGTGTATTCCTGTTGATCTTTCTAAATGAGTCTTAGCAGAAAAATACAATAAACTCTTTCATTGCATTCATTATACCCGCATGATGGATGTGAACACTCGCAGCAAAGCATTCAACAGCTACGAAATCCCTTTGTTTATCCTGTGACGTTTTGCATACAGCATAGGTTTTACTACTTTGAAAAAAATCACTGCATGAGAGGAAACGTCTTTTCTGAAGCATTTGTAACTGTTCTTAGCAGACAAAGATCTTTGGCATTAATTACACTGCAGTTTGTCATGCGTTTTCAGGCAGATTGCAGGAAGTAAATCTGAAGTACTGTATTTAACAACTATGTAGCAACTGGCTGCTTCGAGTAACAAGCTGTTCACCTTCTGCTGTAGCAGAGATTTGAATTTTGTTGCATAAAGTGCAGGAAACATCAAGCTGCACACAGCAGGGAGCAGCTGTGATTGGCACGTGGTCAGAGTTGGGGAGCACATAATTTGCTTTGCGCTTTTTTTTTTTCTTTTTTCTTTTTTTTTAATTGGCAGAACATGCAATTTAACTGTTGCCCACCAGCTCATATTCATGTAATTGTGGGAAGCAAAAATCGTGATCAAGATTAAAATTTGATTCATCATGCAGCCTTGAACCAAACATCATGACCCCTATGTTCACACACATGTGCATATACTTACATTTTATTCTCTTTGTCTGCAGTTGGAACAACTACACCCTTCCACAGCTCAGGCTCTACCAGTGTGCCATCTATGTTGAGGGGTCATCAGCAGTCATACTCAACCCCCCATAATGCCTTGGACTCCACTGCACCTCGTATTAAGAGAGGGAAGGAGAGAGAGATCCCCAAAGTCAAACGACCAACAGCCCTCAAGAAGGTTAATAATTTAAGAATGAAAGTATATTAAAGTTCTCTTTAAGTACCTTTGTGTTAGACATTGTTTTTGCTCTTTGTTTATGTAGATTATTTTGAAGGAACGTGAAGGGAAGAAAGGGAAGCCATGTGCAGAACAAGAGTCATCAAGTCATGACGAACATGGGGATGAGTGTCTACATTTTACTGATGATCTTACGCAAGAGCCTGCTTCTCAGGAAGGTCAGTTTCATTATCAAGAAGTGAAGTAATTCAGTAGTACCCACGCTTTTCTTTTTTTAATCTGTTATAAAGTTCCTCATTCTTATTTGTGGTCTACTTTTTGTGATCCAGAGAATGGTCTGAGTGTGCCCAGTGATACATCCCTTTCCCCAGCCAGTCAGAACTCTCCTTACAGCATCACCCCAGTGTCCCAAGGTTCTCCTGCCAGCTCAGGTATCGGAAGTCCCATGGCTTCAAATGCCATCACCAAGATCCACAGCCGACGTTTCAGAGAGTAAGTGCTCACTATTACCCCGCATGAACTGAAAAACTGACTATCAAATTGGGCAGACCTTTAGTGAGAAATGCCTGGAATGTCTGGAAAAAAAACAGTGTGGTAACAAAAATGGTTAGTAAAGCAACTTGCCCCTACTCAAAAATCACAGAGCCTTGGCTTGTAAGACGCATACTCTGAATGTTATCGGGTGTTTTTAAGGGCGGAACTGTACAATAAAGAATTGTAGAGTATGGCACAGATGCCGTGCACATTGTCCTCTCTTGGCAAAAATGTATGCCATTGGTCACAAATACAGCATTGTCCCTCTCTGGCCCCTGATGTGGGCCTATTGTGCCAACCCACCCTTCTAGAACAGATTTAGCTTTTAAGTCTTCTAAAGGCCTCTGTAGCCACGCTCCTCCTCCTCAGCTGTGACCACCAGGACACTTGTTGCTCAGACCACACCAGTAGAACTTCCAGTAGCAAAGTATAGTCGCATAAGCATCATGAACAAACAGGTAAACAAAGCTTTCATGAAGAGCTGTATAAACTTTGGTTGAAAGCCATTTAAAGCCTTGTAGGACATTAGTCAGTCCCAAGTAGATATCTCCTAGTCCTTTTTTAGTAGCCATAAGACACTGTTCAATTAACTGTTACAATTAAAAGAATGTTTAGCATTTTGTTGTCATTTTCATATTTACTAAAAAATTTTAAAAATTTTTCTTTCTTTCTTTTTCCCTCTTCTGCAGGTACTGTAACCAAGTGCTGAGCAAGGAGATCGATGAGAGTGTGACTTTGCTGCTACAGGAACTGGTTCGCTTCCAGGAGCGAGTCTACCAGAAGGATCCAACCAAGGCCAAATCCAAGCGTCGCCTGGTCATGGGTCTCAGAGAGGTCACCAAGCACATGAAGCTTCATAAGATTAAGTGTGTCATCATCTCTCCCAACTGTGAGAAGATTCAGGCCAAAGGTGATTATTGCTGTACTACTTCCAGCATCAATCCATATTAGGTCATATTGTCTAAGGTCTGACCAGCTGAGCTGCCGATAGATTTGAATTCATATGATTATTTGTTTATATATTTATGTTACAAAGGGAAATCAGTCACATGTAGCAGCTAACAGAGAAATGTCTGTTTTTAAGGACCATGACACCAGTTTTCATATTTTAGTTCTCCAGCCTGTTTTAGTTCACTGTTTCTGGTCTCATAGTCATTTTCAGAAACAAAAAACAAACAAAAAGTTAATTTAAAAAAAAAAAAACTATACTAATTATTTAGCACTAAACAACTCACACACTAACTGAGCAATGACGAAGCTCAACCAAAAATGGATTTAAGAAGGGGAATGCAGTACCTGCGTTTTCTGGGCCACTGTAGTTATTCTGTAGCTACAAGATATTACAGGTACTACTGCATTACCACAAGTAATGTAGTAATGTGTGACCATAAGATCAAAAGCATGTAACCACATGTTAGTAATGCATGGCCACAAGATATGGCAAATCCTGCTGACCATACTGGACAAACTCTGTAGTTATTATTATAATATGAAAGCCAGTTTAGCTGCTTTAGATTCACAATATTTTTTGAGATCTAATTAAGGTTGGGTATCGTCACTGATTTCTACAACTAATTCAATTCTGATTCACAAGGTCCCGATTCGATTCAATTCAATTTGGACTGAGACAGTCAGAAATATTATACTTATGACCATTTATCTTGGATATATACTGTCAAAAGAACCCTCTAAGCCTTGTAAATTAACAATATTTAATTCCAAATTATTTAACTATTTCTCTGCAATTACAAACTCAGTGTAAACTCTATGTAGAAAAGCAAAGCTGACACTTGTGAGGTGCAAGCATCACAGCAGAGGAAATCAACATGACAGCGTCTCTAGTCTTCAGAAAAGTGTCAGAGGAGGATCTGTCAAAAAATTATACCTGTAAACTGCAATCTGACTACAAAACAAGCTTTGTCACCATCACCCTAAAACAAAAAGGTATCGCCAGTTGAACGTTTTGAGTAGGGCTGGGTATCGTCACTGATTTCTATAACTGATTCCAATTCACAAGGTCCCGATTCGATTTGATTCAATTTTGACTCGGAGTCAGAAATATTGTAATTCTGACCATTTATCAGTGTGTGTGTATATATATATATATATATATATATATATATATATATATATATATATATATATATATATAAAAACACAAACATTGCACCATCTGATTTTAATGTGATGTTACTCTGGCTGCTCTCAGTGTCATACACCTGTGA
>VVHJ01002072.1:0-15929 GCA_015107715.1 Tylochromis polylepis
GTGTGTGTGTCTGTGCACGCAGGTGTAACCTACAAGAATGTTGTCTAATGTTCTGGGTTTGGTGATATTATCAATTTCTCACCTCAAATCTAACAGCTGCAAGCAGGTGTGTCTCTCCAGTCACTGCAGCTACTCTTTGATGCTGTCCGAAATATTCTGTCCTGTTCTCTGTTTTGTCCTCCGTTTTGTCCTCCGTTTTGTCCTTTCTCTGTAAATACAGATAGTGCTTCACGTGTCCAAAGCTCACACAGTCCTCCTGTCTCTTTCTCTCTGTCCCTGTGCCTGTATGTGCATGTGTTTGGGTTTGTGCAGGCATTTGAGTGGGGGTAAGGGGGTTCCATTGTTAGTATAAGGTCACAACAATGAGACATGTGAGTCCCCCACAATGCAATGCTCCTGCCAAAGCCAAATGGCATGCCCCCATTTAGCACACACACACACAAGCCACACAAACACATGCACTAACGCATAACAGAATAGGAGGGCAATCAGTAATCATAAAAGTCACTCTAACTGAAGCTGACATGACTGAGCCATCCAGGGGTCTCTTTTACCTTCCTATCATCTATTTGTGGACAGGTAAGAGGTTTAAATATATTTTAAAATATATCTTTTGAATTAATATGAAAGAATAATTAGTGTTAAATGATCATAAATCATAAATGTCCACAACACTGACTTTAAAGAAGGACTTCTAGGAGCTTGCTTTTAAGAGCTCTCCTCCGTAATTGCTGCAAGTCAATAAAAGTCAGTTTAATTATTTACATAGAAAATAGCAGGTAGGAAATATCCTTTATCTCAGGTGGCATACATTAATATGGGCTCCTGGAGTTACTACATCAAATTCAGAAATACATATAGTACATATAAACATATCACCACTTTGATTATAAAACATATATGTGCGATAAGAGCTGAACAACAAGAATAATTCATCATTCCAAAGATTTGCACACATCCCGTCTGAAACTTACCTCTGTTTTTTATTTTTATTTAATCCTCTGTGCTCCACCTGAGTCAGGAGGGGTAGAGGGTGATGTGCTGGCTTCTCTGGCACCTCCAGTTCACCTGTCAGGGGAGAGGCTTGGTTGGACCCTGCTGGTGTGCATTGTGAATGACTTCAGGAGAGGGCACTTGGAGGTCAGCTGGAGCTCAGTGTCAGAGGGTCACATGCACACCACACCATACAGCATTGCTTTAACCAGGAGGCACCATGTCCCCAATGTGGTGGCTGTTATCACTGTGACAACCAGAGACTGGCCATCATACAGTTGCTCAGTAAGTCGCAAAAGATACTCAAAAGGCAAGAGGAGACGCCGCATCACCTCATCAGGTAAAGATGAGTTCATGTGACCATATCTGTAAATTTGGAGCTGGAATTATCTTCCACTCAGTCTTTATCACATTTTATCATTTCAGATCATCAAGACAAACTGTGCTACAAAGAAGAAAAAATTAAAGGTAAAAATTTCTTGTTGCTCAAAAATGAAAAAATAAATAAATATTTGTGACACATGAGGATATCTTATATTGGTCTGCATGATTTAATCTCAGGCATTGATGTGTGGACAAACACAGTGGTTATCCTGGTTATGAGGCTGCTTCTCATGAAGATCCTCGCCTTTGACACTTTGATGACCATTTATGTTGTTATTAAGTGGTAAGAGCCAAACATGCCATCATACAGTACACAGATGTACTTTTGCATGCAGGCATATCATTGATTATTATAAGTCTGTAAATCTTTTTCTATTTCTATGAGTGAAATTAATTTGATTTTATTTAATTATGTAAGTCTGAGCGGTGTATTTGACTTTTCAGATTGATGGAAATGGGTTTCTCATGCAACATGTGACCTTGACAAGGAAACTAACCTAGAGAGGTTAACTGTTTCTGGTCTGAAGTCTTCACAGAGGGGTTTTCTTCACTGGAAGATAATGAGTATGTTCCCACTCACATGGTTGATTTTATGAAGATGGTTTGATGAATTAAACGGGAAATGATCCACTCTCACAATGACAGGAGTATGCTGTATCGCTTAAAGACGCGCCTTTTTCAGCCTTTTCACAGAGACAACCCAGGTGTTGCTGCCTTTGGCAGTTGAAAACAGATCAAGTTTGTGAGGCCAAGCCTGTTATCTGATCGAAATCTAACCACAGACAGATGGCTTAATACTTCTGTTAAATGTGTGTGGGGGCTTCTGTGAGAAGGTGTGTGTGTACAGTCTCGCTCTTATTTAACTCTAAACTCCTGTGGGTGAATTACAGCACAAAGTTTGTTCATTTTTTGTTTGTTTGTTTGTTTACTCATTAATACTTTTTTACTTTATTAGTATGTTCATTTTTCTTTTTATATTCCTGTGAATGTAAAATTAATAAACAGGAAGTAAAATCGAACTGTGTTGACGTTCATGTATGTTTGCTTTTTTAAATAAAACACTCACACAGTTTATTCCTCAATTTTTTTCTTTTTTTGAGAGCCTTGAGTAACACACTGACATATCAACAGAGCACCACTAGGTGGCAGTACAATCACATCTGACATTTTTTAAATTATTATTTAACAGCAAGAATATGGAGCTTAACTTCCTCTACGGGGCACTACGTTCATAAATAAGTTAAGTATTTCAACATTGACCAGTCACTCTTCACTCACACATGTTATAAGAGACCACAATGCCAAAAAAACAACAACAAAAAAACAAAACTGAGATGAAGCAATATCGTCGAATAAACTTGGCGTAATTACAGAGAATGTTACATGTTCAAAAGGCTCACAGGCTTTTTAAAGGTAGAAATTTCTACCAGGTATCAAATTCCCGAAACACAACGCTGATGCAGAAAACACAGCATAGCGTGATAAGGTTTCTTCAGTAATTTGCACTGTTTTCTCTCCAGTATTTTACATGTATCCCAACAAGGAGCAGCTTGTCAGTTCCAACAAAACCAATCTACAGTAGTAAGTTTAAAAACTTGGGAGAAAAAGACTCCGAGAGGGTGTAGGGTGCTGGTTTGGTGTTGAGTTTTGATTTTCGCTGCACGAGAAACTAAAAACAAAGAAAAGAAAAATCTGTCTTTGGCTCAAATTATACGAATAAAAAAAAAAGGCTGAGTAAAAAACACGAGCCTGTAAAGTCACAGCGTCTTGGTAAAAAGGCGGGACTTCTTCTAATGTGAATCAGCTGAAATGAAAACACTTTGACACATTAAAAGAAAAACCCTGAAACGCCCACAAACACACAGACTCACACTAACAGTCAAAATCAGGCATGAGAAAAACAAAGTAGTACTGATGGCATTTGCTGTGACGAGTTACAAAATACATTCAACAGAACAGCTCACATTACTTAAAATAAAACGCTGATGCAAATCAGCTAGTACTTGTTGCACTTAAAAAATGGCATTGTTCTACTTTTGTTCTACTTATTTTTACTTTGAAAGGATCAAAAACCAAATCACAGAGCTCCAAGGTTTGAGCCGCTTCAAGTTTTTATGGAGGACATGAAGTGAAAGGGACAAAAAAAAAACCAAAAACAAAAACACTGATGTGGATTTGTGGAAAAAATTAAAATAAAGTGCATTTGTTAAAACAAACCTCATCATCTGACTGAGGTATTCAAAAAAAATCACATCAAATGGCACAAAAACAAACTCGACTCCATTACACTGTGCACTGAAGACAAAATGAACTATTTACAGTCAATTTAACCACACAGAGACATTTGTGTCATTGTCAGGTGCGTTCTATCCAAAGTTGGAGATAGATTGTAGAAGCCATTGTGTCTTGTTTATTTTATTTTGTATTTTTTACCTCCAGAGAGCTGATTCTCTCATAGTTAGTGAGGTCTTTCACCTTTAAAAAAACAAACATTTAAAGTCCTAATAACTGTTCAGGCTGCTGGTTCCTCACTGCAAGAGACAGGAGCCAGTGCTAAGTATCAGTGCTCAGCAAAAAACTTCCAAAACTTTATTTGTAGTGCACACACATACCCAGACCTACATGCATGCAGGCGCACACAAAGGCTCCCGCTATTACATCAAAACAGTGCTCAGAAAACACGGCAGGAGCAGGGCAAGCCGTTTGAAAGTTTGAGAATCAGAGTATAAAGAGGAGGTGGCAAAACCGCGGGGGTAGATCCTCCAACTGTCCTGGTGTGGATGGAGACTCTCCATATCCTTCTGTGCACTGTATGCTGCCACTGTGAAGTTAGCATCCCCGGTGGTCAGGAGGTCAAACACACAGGAGTGGAAGTAGATGTCCTCCACCTCCAGCTGCTCCCTGCACCGCTCCTTTGCCCCCTCCACACCAAAGACCTGCGTGGAGCCGTAGGCGGATGTTTGTGTCTGTGAGGAGTAGCTGGGCCGACGTAGCTGCTGAAGCTGCAGGCCAAGTGCAGGAGGAGAGACGGGTAGGGGGAGATGCCCCGCCTGGTCGATGCGCTCTGCGCTGGGGCAGCCGTTCAGGCAGAGCTGCAGGTCCTGGGTGGCATCGTAGGCCTGAGCCAGCTCGTCTGGGATCCGCACCGCCAGGGTCAAGTAGCGCCCCAGTTGGCGAACAATTACAGTCACACCGATGTAGCCAGCGTGAAGCTCCACGTGGCGCCCTGGGCTGCGCTCAGAGATCCACAGAGCTCGGACCTTCCTGCTTGCTCCGTCTGCACCAGCAGAATTGTGCAGGGGGTCACCACTGCTCACGGTTCCATCATCAAAGGCAGCTGGAAGGTTGTCTGTGACGGCCTGGTAGACCCTCTGGTCCGTACAGCCCTCGTAGGGTTTGAAGATGATGGTGATCTATAAAGCAGCAGAGCATCAGGTAACTTAGAGGAACACTTCAAATGTGTTCAGTTTACAGTTATTGAAACATTTTATTAGTTTTTACATGACAGACACAATTTTAATCAAAAGGATGAATAGAGCAAGTAATTAACAGGTAAATTAAAAGTAAATTAATCACCAACTAATTTAATAATTTCCTAATTAATTTCAGTGGCTTTTGAAGCAAGTCAATGAAATATCTTCAGCAAGCAGACTGCTAGTTGAACAAAACAGGAAATATGAAAATAGCTACACTTTGGTTGATCAAGAGGAAAGAAAATACTAATAATACTAATCATAAAAATAATGATAAGCTGCAGTTCCACCTGTTTGATACATTTTCCTTTTTTTATGTTGTAACTGAGCATCTTGGGGTTCCTAAAATTAAAGGGTCCAGTTATTCATGCACTAAACTGTTAATAATTGAATAAAGAAAAAAAATCTCATGACAGGCAGAAGAAATTTCCATCTGTTTGTTTTTCAAAAATATCAACACTCACCCACTGCACAGGTTACCAACTCTCATCAGGCTACATTTGAGAAATGACTTAATGACTTTTTAACAAGTTGTAATTTGACACAGCTATGCAAACATGCTGACACATGCACGCATACAAACACACAAGCTGGCAGAAACACACACAAACACGGACACACAGACAGGGCTCCAGTGGTGAGTGGAAGCTGGAAGTGGTAGATGCAGGGTGTGGTGTGAGCATTACGGTTAGCACTAGCATCATAGTTCCGGTGAATGGCTGCTTTGTTCATATGACAGCCGTGAGGAATGAGGCCTGGCAGGCCATTAAGCCTGGAGGGCCGTTAATGTGTGTGTAAGAGTGTGTGTGTGTGTGTGTGTGTGTGTGTCCTTAATAATCGTGACTAATAACTTGCCCCACCTCTGACACAAGGTCAAACCTACAGCTCCAAAGTGTAGCAGCTGTATTATTTGCTTAATGTGTGTGTGTGTGTGTGTGTGTGTTTCTGCCAGTGTGTGCGTGACTAAGTGTATGCAAGGGTGTGTATGTCCTTTAATAATTAAAGCTATCGACTGTGCTAGAAAGTGCAGATGATCGCGGGGAAACAACAACATTGCTTCTTTAACACCACAAAGATCACCTTGTGTGGTTTGTCATCCATTTAGTGGTGTGTGCCTGTGTGTGTACTTGTGAGTGAGCGTCTTCTGTTGTACACAGTCCTCTAAGACACACAGTGCTATAAGCAGAGCGCAAGGAGTGCCACTCGTGAACTTATGAGACACACGCACACACACAAGTGCTTGCAAACACACACATAAGTAAACAGTGGGTCCTTTCACACGTCTCATTCCATGTTATTAAAGGTCAGGCTGTACACAGCCATTAACCAAGTTAGGTTTCTAACACTGCTTCAGTCACAAGAGACAAGAGTCACAAGATCGAGGCTATTTGCCTTACACCTGTGAGTCTATGGGGGCGAGAGACACCCAGCATGAGAGTCAAGGAGAACATGTTTTCCAGTTTGACTTTGATAAGATTTCTTATTCTGACGTGCATAAAAGTAGCTTAGATGTCATTATGGAAACACAAACAAGAGATATGTAACTGGACTGCTAACCCTGCTTGCACTTGTAAGAGTGTTTCAGCCTCAAAAATTGAAAGTAAGAGCCCAAAAGTCAATTTCCAATTCCTTACCTTATTGGTTGCTGTTGCACTGGAGCCAGGAACCACAGGAACATTAGTGACCTGCACTGAAAGGTAGTCGTTATCAATGAGAGGCCATGCTCCCTCCACTTTACAAGTCTGGAAGCTGTCCTTGAATGTTCTCAGGTGTGGGTCACCGAAGAGCCCACAAAACAGGTACCCAGCCCGAGAGTGGCTGTGGCTGTGAGTGTGTGAGTGTGAGTGAGCGTGTGCATGGGACTGCGTGTGGGCGTGCTGAGTGCGGCTGTGATAGTTGCACGGCTCAAAGTGAATCTCGGGGTGTGTGGGAGAAGTGGGGCCATCTCTGGAGCAGTTTCTCTGGCTCATTAGATCTGAGATGCCCAGAACGGCCGAGTGGAAGACCAGGTTTCCACGGCAGGCCTTTGCTGTCCTCTGAGTACAGGCCGAGTACGCACGCAAAGCCTTGCAAAATTCAGTGTGAAAGCCATCCACCGCAGGATTCAGGTGGGAGGTCAGGGAGACAAAGTCGGTGGTGCACTTCTGGATACGACACTGAGGTGTGGCCACCTGGCACTGACCTGAGGAGGACACACATATAGAGTCTGGAATACTGATATATAATACACACGTCTGATAATTTAGGTATGAACTAGACAGAGTTATGTCTTAGTAGAAGTGAAGAGGCTGTGCAATCACACAAGACTACCAAGGTTACGTGTGAAGAAAGCTTTGATTTTAAGCACGCAATGATATGAGTCTTTTACAGTCTAATAAAAACCTAATAAAACTAGAAAAAGAACCAGCTGTTGATTGAAAGTCTGGATCAATCAGCAGTGCCGCTCTGTGAGCGTAGTAAACCTGAAGTGTAATAAACCAAAGAGCAAGTGGAGAGAGGGAAGACGAAGCATGTTTTACCACAAGCAGTGAGATAAAAGTGCCCATACAGCACAAGGAGCACACAACATATAGAGCATTATAGACAAAGGGAGCAGGGCAATGCAGCTGTGCTGTGCATACAAACACAACACAGTGACTTTTTGAAGCTAACAATCTTTGTCAGCAAGGTGCTGAATAATTGTGTTAGTGATCCTGGGTGGCTTCTGCAGAGGAAAAACATAATCAAAACTGCACCTCGTGTAGCCATCAGAAACAGATTTCCCTGATGTTTTATCTATTTCTGTGTTTCTAAATGTAACGAGGGTCAAAGTCGCCTTTTATATCATAGCTCATCGGAGAGAGAGAGAAAGATAGAGAGAGAAAGAGATTAGAGACCAGACCTAATGCATCAGTCACAGCGTGCTCCAATTAGATTAGGCCAGAGAGAGAGAGGCTCTGCAGTCTATGAGCAGCTGCACATACACACACACAGCAATAGCTATCTTAGAAAGAATGCTGCTTGTACTTCCGTTAACCACACAAAGTCGGTGATCTTTAGATGATGGTCTCTTAATGGCCAAGAAAAGGCCGAAAGTGCATGAGTTTTTACAGAAACGATCACTCAAACGTTATTCCATCACTTAAACAGCCAGCAGCAAACGTCTGCTATTCTCTGTCGATTTATCTGATTTTAGAGCATGAAAGAGTGTGATGCCACCAAACGGGGGCAGTAATGCTCTGAATTTTGCTATTCGGGGTGCAGGTACGGACCCTCACTCACACCGTGTTTTAGAATCTCTCTCCTAACTGTTAAATACCGACACCAACTCACAGACACACACACACACACACATAGGCTGCCTCCTATGCCAACCACCACTGCACAGACAGACCTGAGTACTGAGGACACATTGTGTCTTTGACTGGCGCACCAACAGCCTCCTTCTTTCCCTCCAATCTAGCCTGCAGTACCCAAATACGACTCCCAATCTAATCTAGAGCAGTTTGTTCTCTTTCAGAAGTTATCGGGATCATGAGCTGCCACAAAAAACCACTTATTCACTAATATTTTCTCAGAAGGATAACTTAGTGAGAAGCAAGCTGACCCTCTGACTGCAGGACTCTGGCATTAAACCGTCGACTTACAAAACCTTACTGACAGAAAGCTTCTGCTGAAGTTTACACCACTGTGTCACTCCCATGCTGACCCTGCACTCTGACCTCCCTGAAATAAAAACTAGGATTTCCATATGATGCTTAATAGTGCTTGTAATATTTACACATTGCATATTAAAGCACAATTTTCTTATTTCCTTCTTCAAACATTCCTGTGATCTCCTTTGTAAACAGTCTTTCTAAATTTGCATTTTTTTGTCAAGTAAAGCCAAGGTAATGAATAGTCCAGTGGCTGAAAATATTGTTAAGAGGAGAATGCACAACTCTTCGTGTGTTTAAAATTGCCTTCAACATTGCTCCTTGTCCTCTATCTTCCTCGCATCCAATATAATCCCACAGGACTTGAATCTTCTTTTCTCTCATAGCTTCTGTTTTCTCTCTTTTTTTTTCCTTTGTAGCTTGAATCACTTGCCTCCTTCAGCACTATTCTGCTCTCAGCCCCCTCAGCCTCATTCCCTGGCCAGCATCCTCACCTCCTTACTGCATCTCTTCCTGAGGCACCTTCTCTACCATCAGACAGAGGTCATAAGATCAACCAGCTGAATCTCAATGGCTCGGTTTAGCATTTTTTTTTTTGCCTCCCAATCTCGCTGCCTTCAACTCCTTTGATCTCTGGAGATCAGGAAAGGATCTACTGGGATCATTTCTCAACCAAGGGAATAGCTCCAGAAGTGCTTATTGATCACCTTGTTGTGTGCACTCTCTCACACGCTGCGCTCAAATCACACAAACACCCTTTCTATAGCTTTAAGCCGCAAAGCTTTACAGGAGCTCACGCCAGCATGCACTCTCTCTCGTCGTCTGCCAGACACTGCGAACAATAGTCAACAATTCAGACACTCCTTCCTCCCTGCCTAAACATACACATGGGTCTGACAACAAAGAAATATATCTAAATACCCCCAAACATGTACAAGTTTTAACAAATAAAACATTCTGTTTGGCTCGACAAACTAAAAAAAAAAGAAAACACATTCTTTCCAAGTGACGCACGTGCAGCATAGGTGCCAAGAGGGTCTTTAATGTGAAGTGGGTCTCTCTCTCTGTGTTCCCACCAGCATGTGTGCAGAGGTGGTTTTGTCCGACTGCCTGCGCTGTGTTAAACTAATTACTGGAGGTGTGACTGCTCTACAGACAGCTGACCCCCTGCACAGACAAAAACACTCAGACTCAGCCAGATTTGATTTATTTATTTATTTTTTTGGTTTTTGCACCAAATGTAAAATTCTTCTGTGTCTTCACGAGACAGAAAATGACCAGCAAACAATGTGACAAAAAAGAAGTAATGACCTCTGCAAAGCCACAGAAAACAGAAGTCTGTCAAAACTGTCACATTTGATTTTAGTGTCAGAAATCCTTGCAGACATCTTGTTAACGTCCAGTTAGCAGGTTCTTCATTTGTTTAATTCATTATTTTTTTATATACTTTTCTTTTCTAACAAGCTTTGGATCAGTGTAGGGGTTTCAAAAGATAAACACCCACAAATATAAAGAGAAATATGTCGGATATTCAAGAATATGTCCTTAAATTAGATTATCTTATCCCGTTTCTTTCAATAGACGTTATTAATCAACATCAACTCAACATTAACTGTTCTGTTTAGGTTAGGCCAGATTTAAATCACAGCACAACTTCTTTTTCCATTTTATGATGTGCAGCGGTGGAATAGATTGTTTTGTTTTGTTTGTTTTTATAAAGGAGTGCACTGAAAGAATCTGTTTTATGGACAAGAGGAGACGTAGCTCTCTCCTGCCTTCTCTCCCCCTCCTCCATGAGCCATTAAGAGGCAGACAGGAGAATGACGGCCCAGGAGAGAGGAGAAACTCGATCCGTGCTCAGACTGCTGCACTGCCGCTTTAGCGAGAGCCATTGTCAGGCAGCACTGGGCCCAACACAAGGATCAGCTACACAGTGATTACAAACGCTTAATAACTACCGAAGTGTTTCAATCACTATCAAGTGATAGAGACTGAAAAGAAATGTTGTTACTATGGTTATAGCTGATGGAGTCAGCAGTAATTAGTTCATCACTGAATATGAAAGTAGATAAATTACAGATCAGTTGCTACTGTAACCCAAAGAGACTCTGGGTGTTGCAGTGTTGAAGCGTGATTAGTTACCTATGTGAGCACCGCAGCACAGAGCGATGATCAGCAGTAGCAACGGCCGGAAGCGGCGCACCATAGACGGGGAGGTGAGGCGCTCAGCCCCGCGGCAACAGCATCCGGCTCTCCCCATCCCCGTCCATGCAGGGCCAGGAGGGGAGAGTGGACAGACCTCCAAAGGGCGAGGACGGGTGGTGTCCAGGCCTTCTCACTACTTCTTCTGCCCCTTCTTCTTCACTCTTCTCTCCTTCCTCTCCTCCTCGGGTGCGCAGGGGCATTAAAACACAGCTGCTCCGCGGAATGCAGGGCGGAGGGGGGGGTGGAAAGGCACAGAGAGGAGGAAAAGAAAACAAAGTACAATCAGAAGTCACTTCGTCGACACTTTTAATTTTTTCTCCCATACAATTCCAAGCCCCACGTGACTGGAGTGCGCTCCCGCTGCAAGTCGGACTTTTGCCTTGATTACGATCACTCTCCTCTCTCGTCCCAAACACGCACAATCATATCCCTCCCTCCCTCACTGGCCAGGCGGAGGTTTCTCCTGCTCTCCTCCCATTTCACTTTCTCCTCCCCCTCCTCTCCCACTCCAGCAAATCAATAGAGAATCAACCAAACCCTGCTGGCGGAAAACCCGCCTATACCACACTGACAGAGAGAGAGCGAGAGAGGGGCCATAAAATAAGACAAAAAAATAAAAATCTGATAAAAGTTGTGAAACCTTGGTAAAGCAGCACTGTATAAACTAAACTATGAGCTTAATAATTTATTCAATTCACTATTTATTTGCGCACGAACGGCAAGAACATTGGAACATAAGACAAAAAGGACATCGAACATTTGACGATGAACAAAAATCTTATTCAGAAAAAAATCTCATCTAACCCATGTTTAAAATGTAAAAGCAATAGAAATACTAATGCAAACATGTTGCAAAAATAAGCAAACAATCAGTGACGTCAAGCAAACAGCGTCAAAGAAGTTTGTTAGACTTTTAACCTTTTCCTTTCTTGCTGCAGTTTCCTTTCACTCTCCACATTTGCAAGAAACCGAAAGACACATAAAATGTAAGTATTCGGTTATGTGAGAAGGGAGGCTTTGCAGTAGCTGTGGAAATGTTAACGGATTTTACAAGGTGTAATTATAATGGCACTCATTCACAGGTAAATAAATCATGTTTTAAGATAGATGACATAATCAAGACTCCGTTTGTTAGAGAGGAATAACAGAATATTGCCCACTACCCAAGCCTCTTAAGAGTAACAATAAAATCATATTTTATATTTTAGTACTGATAGGATTTCTATCATTCTTAGTACTTCTACAGTTTGTACAAATACATGTAAGTGCAAACGATTTCCCTAGGGGCGAAAAAAGCCAGACATCCTTTAAAGATGTGTCAGAAATCTTAAAGAATCTTTTATTTTGTATGTCTGTTGTGTCTCAAATCCCACATCAAATAAGTGTTTAAAAATTAACCACATTACACTCGAAATACTCCAATAGGATACCTCTTAATCTCATAAGTCATATTCAGCCTACTCCATGGCTTTGATAGAAATCATAAATCATATAAATCCACTTATTAAACTTGGGGATATACAGTATTGTGCAAAAGTCTTTCTTCATATTTAGCCAGGCTTTCTTGTGATTTTTTTTTTTTTTTGGACATTGGCTGCTTTTTCACTCATTTTCACTCTACTTCTTGTAACTGATCATTTTTTTGTTTGTTTGTTTGTTAAGCCACTTAACAGACACAGAACTAAACATGAGGTCGAGAAGATGTCTGTAACACGCCGTCCAGACATGTTCACACCGAAACCATCATAATGTTGTAAAGTGAAAAGAACAAAACTGCCGAAAGTTCAGTAGGGAGTGTAAACACCCTCCCAGAGATAATGACAGCCACTAAATATATGCAAAGTAACTTGTACCTTGCTATCTTTATTGTTCCAGCTGTAATTCATAAATGAATAACTTTCTGAAGGTTGTGGATTTAAGATCTTTAAGAGCGACAAAAAAAGAAAAAAACTGAACCTGAGCCAAGCCTGTTTTTTCATGTAAAGTTTACAGTTGGGTAGATTTCAAAGCAAGCACCGAAGCATCTACAGTTAGATAATTTTTTACTAAGTCTGCAAATCTACCCTGTGTTTGTTCTCTGTCCATACGTGCAGGGCTTACTGCTGTAATCTTCTATTGTCTATTACATTCTGCCAAACTCTACAACCCTGACTTTAACCTGTTTATATGGATGTGAGCATAAGCAAGCATTCAGCAAATAACGCTGCTCTGTGGCTACTTTATGTGCTGAGTGTCAGAGCAGCTGTAGCATAACTCGGATTCAGTCACAGCCACTTTTCCCATACTGATTGCATCTCTAAACTAAACACAGAAGGCATGAAGATTTTACAGTGAGTGTGGTCAGGGCAGATGATGTGCGTCTCCGAATCACCTGTTAAGCCGACATACGTCCTTGGGTAGAAGCCAGAGTAGAATCCACTCAGGCACAGGAAGAACATGCAAACTTCACACAGACAGACCCCAGCCTGCAGATTTGAACCCAGGACCTTCTTACTGTGAGACAACTGCCCTAACTGCTGCACACCACTGTACAAATCCTAAATAGTTACTTTTTAGAATAAAAAGAACTCACAAAATATAACACATTGTTTTAGATTGGACTGCCCGAGAATATAAACAACTTAAAAGAAAAAGAAAAATGTTTTGGCTAACTATTTAACTTAGCCAAACATTATGGCATTACTCACTTTATGTTTGCCTGCAAACACTAGCATAATGGTAGTAAAACTAGAAAAAGTGTGACACAAACCAGTAATGGAAAAGGTTTGCCTTCAAAGTTGTGCCTTATTGTTGCAGCTAACATGTTTTAAAAGGCTCAGCTTTTACTTTGAAGGCAAAACTTACATTCTTTTTTCACAGTTTCGCTGCAGCTCAGAAAGTAGGTGAACAGTGTTTGTAGACAATTCCATCACATCCATTCAAACTATGACTGTAGCAATATGCTTGCAACTAAACCAGTCACAAGGAGGTGTTCGCCAATCGGTTGGGGAATATTTACTGGTGGCTGCCAGTGGTCGCAGATCCAGCTCTAGCACCATGAGTCTCACAAGTTCAAAATAGCAGACAATTTAATGTCACATGGTTAGTAATAATTATCTACAAAGTTACAATTTACTAATTAAAAGAATAATTTTCACTGTAACCCCTAACCCTGTGTATGTCTCTTTTGCTGGCTATAATATATAAATAAATAATTCCATTAAATTATTTTAAAACTTAAAAACATCTATAGCCCATATATTCCTGGGTAGAATGGACAGCGCTCCACGTTATGATCAAAACACCAAATGAGGTGAATTCTTTTGGAAGACTGGTGTTCATCCTGCCAGCAGAGCCTGGCTGAAGCTGTTTTAGGGCTCCTACTGGTCCAACATCCTGCTGAGACCCTTAATGCTATTTAACTTTAATTTTCCACCCAGCTGTACATCCTGGATACCCAATATTGTGACAGAAATGAAACAAGCAGTGTTTTTGACAGTAGAACAGCCTCCTGAGTGGTCCGTCCGTCTGCGATGCACCTCTCAGCAGGATGAAGCACGCAAGGTGAACATTTCATTTATTCTGACACACGGAGCACAGACTGGTTAATTCAATTACACGTGCGCATATCTGGTGCTTTTCATCAAGACTAATTTCATATTTCATTCTAATCACCCATCTGCCACACACAGACATGCACACACACACACACGCACGCACACACACACACACACAGACACACACACACACACACACACACACACAAACATTTGTTTTCACATCTTGCAGAAATGGACTTGATATAAAATTGCCTTTAAATTAATGAGGACCAGCATTTGGTCTCCACTAGTACAGTAGCGTGCCAATTTTTGGTCCTCACAAAGATGTTTAAACAAGTACACACACAGACACACACACAAAACACATGATCCTATTCATGAACATTAATTCTATATTTTGTACTAATTCATTTAATCAATTACACCACAGCTGAGACCAGAGATCAGAGCACACTGAAATTAACTCACCCCCCTCCACACACACACACACTTTGTCCAGTAACACATGCATTCACACACCCGTGCATGAATGCATGTGTTACATACAAAGGCCATCTGTTTCCAAACTTCCAGCTTGTCTTCACCTCCACACCTCTGCCTCCCATCTCCACTTCTGCCTTTCTCCACCTCCACCTCTACCCCCCCTAAACCTCTCTACTACAAACAGGCTATCATTCAACAGCTCGCACCACTCACCATAATACACCTGTGTGTGCATATGTGAGTGTGGCAGAGTGTGTAAGTCTTGACAGCTCCCATTGATGCAAACACATCAAAGGCACAATATCAAATTACTCCCACACTTGTGCATTTTTTTAGGCAATCAATGTAAAATTAAACTCTTAAATTCAAAATCTCAACAGTTTAAAGTGAGAATCTCATGTTTTCAGCACACACACAAATACAGCTGTATATTATAAATATATTATCGCTTATTTTTAAGCTGTTTTAGAAATTGTTAAAGTGCAGTCTCATAAACCAAAATAACTCTGTGCTTTACCTGCAGGGTGTTGGTGTGCACTTTATCTTGAAACACATACGTCACATTGCAGCATAAGAGTGATGAAACTACTTGCATGTATAAATTGCTGTTTACACAAACATATAAGAGCTTTAAATCTGACATTCACACATGTGATCATAGGCTGACAAATGCATTAGGAGCAACTCAAGGTTCAGGATCTTGTCCAAGGACACCTTCGCATGCAGTCTGGAGCAGCCAGGGATCAAACCACCAACCTTCTAACTAGTGGATGACCTGCTCTACTGCCTGAGTCAAAGCCACCCACAAACAGATTTACAAAAACCAAATAGTATTTTAAACAAGTTGGAATATTTATATGTTTTGAAAGGGTTAGGAGGCAATTATAAAGTCAAATGTGGAAGCAGGATCAAGTGTATTATAATTTGTGTGAGGAAAAAAAACTGTCACACAGTGAAATGATCAAATAATGCCGTAAAAATGCTGTGAAATACAGTCAGGCAGCATTATGCAAAAACAAAAAATGAACAAGTAGCCCAAAATTGGACTTAATCACATTCCACCAATTCACCGTACACAGCATTATAATAAACCTTGCCCTTCTCACTCTCTGTGCCAGCCACCAAAGCACACACACAAAAGTTCCACACACCTGATTCCTGACTCATAGATGTGTGGTAAAGGTAAGAAGAGCCCACAGGTGTGTGTGTGTGTGTGT
>VVHJ01002072.1:15949-28002 GCA_015107715.1 Tylochromis polylepis
ATTTGAGACGATAACAAAGCAGATAAAATCCAGCTATCAAAGCCTCTCGTAATGCAAGTGGAAACCAAATCCTTTAATAGCCTTTTTGATAGCTGTTTCTCTCCCAGGCAGAACTCATGTTGTGTTTTACCTGAGTTGGCCTTATCAGACCATCCTGTGTCTGCCCACTCACAAAAAAAAAAGGCAAACAAGGCTGAGGGTAGTTTCAGGTGCCTCGATGCAGAAAGTGTCAGAGTGGAGAAAAGCAAGAACTGTTATCGTGGGGTCAGTTTATCTTTTCAAAATGCTGAAGAGAAATGTAACGTCATCAGAGAACTCAGATCAGCAGGAGGGAATTCCTTTAATGGAGGCCAGAGTGGGAGATTATCACATTGATGCTTCTCTCCTTACACTCTCAGCTCCGGCCTCTTTATCCCTGCACAGTCCGTTGATGTTTATTGACTGTGGCATTAGCATAAAACCAAAATAAAAAACCTGCCTTCCCTTCTCTCGCTCTCTCTCCGTGCTTTCTCTGTTCTTTTCTCTTTGGCAAGAGTTACCCTACCTGCATAAGTACAGCTTTAAGATATATTTACTTTATTATTATTGTTTTAAACTTCCTTATTTTGTATATATAAAATATTACACCATTGTGGCATTGATCAATCTATTAAAAATTAAGCTTCTCTTTAAACACCTTCAGTATTCAATGTGGTTTACACGTTGAAGCATTTTAGATTTGTAGCATGCCTCACCTCCCCACCCCCTTTGTTTTGCAACTGTTCATACTCATAATGGAGGTGGTGATGATTACAGTAATCATGGACATGTAATTATTTATCATTTATGATCGCAATTTTGAATGAACA
The DNA here is from genome assembly GCA_015107715.1 of Tylochromis polylepis. Classification (NCBI taxonomy): domain Eukaryota; kingdom Metazoa; phylum Chordata; class Actinopteri; order Cichliformes; family Cichlidae; genus Tylochromis; species Tylochromis polylepis. The sequence goes on from VVHJ01002072.1 coordinate 16,798, forward strand.
ACATGAAAGAATAAATCCATTCTGCCTTATATCGATGGCTTAGACTGCTGCTGGTGGTGTCATTTTCTTGGTACACTTTGGCCCCCTTAGTACAAACCAAGTATTACTTAAATGCAGCACCCTACCTGAGTATTGTTGCTGACCAAGTTTATCTCTTTATGACCACAGTGTATCAGTCTTCTTATGGCTGCTTTTAACAGGAAAATGCACCATGTCAAAAAGTCAAATAATTTTAACCTGATTTCTTGAAGCTGACAGTGAGTTCACTGAACTCAAACAGCCTCCACAGTCCCCAGATCTCAATGCAATAGAGCACTTTTTGGATGTGGTGTAATGAGAGATTCCTATTACAGATGTGTAGCTGACAAATCTGCAGCAACTGTGTGACTCTATCATGTAAATATGGACCAAAATCTCTGAGGGATGTTTCCAGCACCTTTTTGAATCTTCCAACCCCCTTCTGTAACTAATACTGTAACTAATAAAATTACTGGTGGGAATATAATATGTGGAATGGAATAATGTCCTAAAATGCATAAGCACACAAATAGATAGTGTGGTTTTCATATTACAAGTCTGTGTCTGTGCATGACACTCTTAGATGGCAAAGATATTTTTAGACCTACTTATAAGTTCTTAGGGACGTAAATATTTCCTCTACCACTGCTGCTGCTTAGTTTGTGTTCATTAAAGCCCAAATCAATATATCAACATTTTAGCCCAGACTAATATTGGATCAAAACAAACACTGGTGTTAGAAATATGGACTTTCTAAACACGCCTGTCATCAAACGTTTTCCTGCTCCGCTGGGACAAAAGCCTGTGCTAGAGATTTTTTCTTTTTTTTGCCGCAAATGGAGTAAGAAAGCTGTCATGGATAAACCTCAGATAAACAAACAAGAGACTTTTGTCAAATTCACACATTCTTTTTTCTGTTCTCTTCATCATTTTCTCTCTTCCTTTCACTCATCTATCATTTCATCCTTTGTGTAAAAACATCTGAAGCTACACAGCTGCATCAGACGACGCAGTGACAATGAAGCCTCTGTTTTCTCTGTGCAAAAACACGCACATTTGCACACACAGAGCAGTGAAGAGGAAACAGCTGAGGGATGTAATAGGGCAGATGAGGATCATGGGGTTGCAGTTTGGTTTGGGTCAGGGTGAATGTTTGGCAGCTGCGAGACAAAGATGCGCTATTTAAACTGCTTCTATCTCGCCTCCAGCTCGCTCTGCAGTTAAACTTGTTTTGTCAGTCGGTTTGCCAGCTCGCATTGAGTTGAAAAAGCAGAAGCCTTGTGATTCTTGAGCAATCATTTCGGGATAAAGAGACACGCTTTTGTGCACACCAGCTCAGCGCTTCCAAAAACTGGGAAATTTTAAAGCTTGTGAATTTGATCATAGCGATAATTGTTCTCCTACTTTGATCCCTTTACACACACATACACACAAGCATATCACTCATCTATCTCCCTGTCTCACACATGTAGCCAAGTTTCTTTGATGGGTTTCCACATATGAATATAAATGTGTAACACTGACGCCTCTCAGATATTTCGAGTCTTGTGGTTACAGATGGTCAGCTTACACCTCCTGCTGGGCCGTGTACATCATCCAGTGGTAGACACTAACCACCATCAACACACACATGTACAGAGAGAAAAGGCATGGGCATCTATAAATCACTCACACACCCGAGCCATATGTTCATACCTGTCTGTAGCCCAAACACAGGTGAGCCCCTCACATTCCAGCAGCTCGCAACCTGACGGAGATATAAGAGAGAGGGAGAGAGGGTGGAAAAGCCTGGTCTCTTTCCTCTATCCAGCTGTGAGTGCCTCCCTCTCTTCTCCTCCCATCTCTTCCCCTTGGGATAGAGTGCTCACAAAGTGGCAGATGGGTGGAATGCATAATGCATAGACTATTTGGGGGTTGGAAGGGTTCTGTGTGTGTGTGTGTCTGTGTGTGTCTGTGTGTGTGTCTGCACGAGTAGTCAGTCCATGGGGAGTAGGCTGCGGAGTCATTATAGATCTAATGGTTGTGTTTTAGACGCTGCACCGTGCCAATCTCATTTGAAGTGCAAAAGCCAAATGAGTGTGAAGCGTTTCATTACTCATGCTCTGTGTGTGCTCACTTCCCCTCAGTTTGAATGAGACAACAGATCAGCAATGCTGTCACAACTTCCTGACTGACATTTTGGAGCATGTGTGCACATTTGTGTGTGTCCTTTTAGGGACATTTAAGGTGGATGTTGGAGCAACTGGATTGGGTTCTTTTGTTCTCCACAGTCATGGATCTTCTGCCTCCCTGCCCATGTAGACCTCATGTAGACATTATTTCCCTAATTACTGTGATTACCACACGATGAGGCCAATGTATCATAATGCTGTGTAATTATGCAATCAATTGTGAACTAACAAGGCCTCCTCAGGCATAGGTAATGGATTTTAGGCAGACAAGCTGAGCTGAGGCATGACTAATAAACCACTGGTACTTATAATTAAAAGCTTTTCTAGAAGGAGGTTCCCTCTCACACATAGCAAAAGTTTGAATAGCATTCGGCAATTATGAGAGAGAAATTCAGCAATGTGTCACACCCCCATCAACATCAAGGTCTCTCTTGGGCCATTTACTTCTGTGGGAGTCAATGGGGAGAGTATAAGATGGACTCTCAGAAGAGAAGAAGGGAGCTTGTTAGCTGATGGAGGCGAAACCGGCTGCAGTGAGAGAGACAGCACCAGTTTAAGCAGACAAACAGCTAGAGGAAGGGGGGGGGGTAGAAGAAGAAGAAGAAGGTAGAAAACTGAGCAAGAGAACAATGGAGACAAGACAGAACAAGAGAGAGCTAGCAGGTAGTGGGTCTCTGGAGATTCATTAGGCTTGTCAGAAATTCTGGCTGTGAATATGCTTGCACAGCAAGCTCCTCGGTGGGTACACACAAACATACAAAAATACACACACCGAGATGAGTTGCTGGAGGTGTACGGAGCTCTCATCTGCTGACAGTCAGGGATGAAAGCTGGATTGGGATGGTGGGATTTGGATTCACACTGTGAAGACAGCAGGCTGCATGTCTCCAAATGGCTGCAGCGGGAATTAACATATTCCAACTGGTATTAAGTTTTGTGCTTTGTGGCATCTCAAATGACGAGTGAAATATTTATTTTGTGTAAATGTGACCTGTTATCAGAGGTGTCTTCTTTTTTGGGGGAGGGGGTAACGGTGAACACAACATTAGCTTATGCATCAGCTAAAGTAAATTGTCTGTGTTATTTAGGGAAGCTGTCACACCCTCTCTTTGTGCTTCAGTATCCACTAACACTGCACGCTTGTTTAAGGATGGTTTGAGTATGACTTGTTAAAATGCCACTGAGTGAAACAGAAATAAATTGAAACAGCAGGTAGCAAAAGCTGCTAGAACAGGAACCAGTTTGTACACAAGAGACTGTGTTCCTCACTTTTTCCTTTTCTGAAATCAACGAGCGTATTACTGTTGTTTATTTAAGGTGAAAAACTTAGGATGAAAAATGACTAACAGATGATGAAATCACCTGAAATGTGTGATGCAAGCTTTGCAAGTTGGAGAGTCCTTTGTGTGAATGTGTGCTTATGATTGCATGCATATGCATGTTCTTGTTGGCACAAGAGTGCTGTGTGTCTGGGCTTTGGGCAGAGTGTAAATCCCAGCATTTACTGTAGGAGGAAGACAGAATCACTGTCTGAATCCCCAGCTGTTCTGGCAGCCGTTTCTCAGCCTAACCAATCACAAAGAAATATTTACTGTACACACACAAAGGCACTTTTAGACTTTTAGGCGCGAAGACACATGCAGAGCTTGCTGACAATTATTACAATTTCTTCCTCACAGAGAAATGTCCACTGAGCGAAGTGCCAGCTGCCAGATGCAGCAGAGACAGAGAGGATCCCAGCGAGAGGTTGAGAAAAGCTCCACACCAGCAGCTGGAAACTAGATGACTGTTCCATGTGTTCATGTCTCGCTGGAGATCCATAAAGTTTGACCAGTGCAGCCTGGGACCCATCCTGTGTGTTGTGTGCTCTAAATGAGAGAGACTAAAGGGGGAAAAAAGCCAGAGGCAGAGACGCACCTGCATGTATTCATCAGTTTCAGGCAGGTATTGTGTTTCCTCTACATGCTGCTCACGCTATACACACGTAATATTTCATACCATTTTCTGTTGGCCATACTAACACTGTGCTACCAGTGGGCACATATAAATGGTCTTTTACTCTCTGGAAAAGAAATTTTTTTCATGTAGGCACACTGACACCATAGTTACACTATTTGTTTTCTTCTCAGTTTCTGTTGAAATGATGAGACTGCTACAGGGCATCTCTTTCTCTCCCCTCCTCCAGAGGGGACTCAGCTGTGGGCTCGGGATCATGGGACTATGTTTCCGTGACAACGAGACATCATCATTGAATGCTGATGCTAAAATAACAGACTGAATAATTTAGTCTGATCCATTTTTAAACAGCATGTCAATTCACATCACTGGCCACAGACACCACTTTTGGCACCCCGCAGACAGGCCCACCCAGTCCAGGCAAAGGGTGGGGAGCGATGTCCGAAACGCATATAAATGCCTCACTGTCCTTAAAAACAGTCAAGGTCAATGCTGACTGTTGATTTTTTTTAATGTTTAATTAATATTTGAATAAAAAAATAAACATTCTGATACAGTAAAGCTGGGTTTAGACAATACTGAGATTCTGGGTGGATACTTGACTTGCTTTAAGAGCCATGAGGAACGCCTGTCATGAAAACCAAAGCAGAAACAAACATTTCCTTTCTTCTAGTCATTAAGATTATTGTTCAATCTAAAATTCTGTCTGCCTTTGATTATGTTGATATTATCTATATGTATGCTTCCCTATCCACCTTAAAGGTTCTTGATCCCGTGTATCACACTGTTGTGTTTCATCACAGGTAATGTTTTGCTAATTTATCACTGTGCCATCGTCATATTTACAGACAGGACATACAGTCCAGTCACAGGACATTTTAACATTAACTGTACCTCCTAATAACAATGAAACTGGGAAAACTGGATTTAAATATTTTAAATGGAATGAGCTGCATAAGACTATAAAGCTAACTCCTGTTTCACTGGAACATTTTAAAAGGTTAAATTTGTATCAGCAATCACATGAACAAGTACAATGTGTCTGCAAGTTTACTGCCTTTAAAGTATTAAATAATAATAATAATAATAATAATAATAATAATAATTATGGCCTGCATAAACAATGTGGGACTTCAATGTCATTAATCTGACTTGAGGTGTCATTTTTCAGTCACAGCACTGAACTTGTTTGTTTGGTGTTTATGTCAAGACAGATGAAAGCGGGCCAGTTTCATGAAAGGAGCAAATGGCTCCATGATCAAAGCTCAAAAGACGTCATCCATCAGGGATAATTTTCATGTCTGATTTCCTCATTTAAATCCATTTTAAAAAAGACACATAAATTAGCATTGAGGACTGACCATTTATCAGGATGAAGCATTGAGGCAAAATGATAATAAGCCAGTTTAATTAATTGAGACAGATTTGAAACGCATGCTATATCACAAAGAAAATCTGGACTAAATGAGAGCTTACTGCCTGGGGGCAGCAGTGGATTTAAAGTAAAAGTTGAAGTTTGAGTTCATGTATTTTTATAAAAACATGCATCATTTTGAATATTAGTCCACAGTTTCATGTTGCATTTTATTACGTTACTTATCATCACGTATTTGGGCAGAAATGACACCAACCACCAGCACTCAGAATTTTTTGGGAGGAAAAACACATGATTAGCCTTTCAGTTCATAAATTTCTACAAATATAACTGAAGCCAAAACAAAAACGGACACATGCATGTTCACACGTCACCCACAGCTTTCGCTGATTGCTTATTCAGATGGAACCTCGGCCTGAGACCCAAATATCTGCACACATGATATGTCCTGCTGTCCTCAAGGCCCGAGTGTTGAGAAATATTCAGACACCATTGTGTCTGCACGTGGTTGCAAGAGTGTATGTTTTTGTGGAGCTGCAGGATGTGTGTGCATGTGTGTGCGCATGTGTGTTCTCCCCTTATTTTACAAGCTCATTCACAACCACACACACGCCCAGTCACCAGGGGGCTAAACAGAATAATGGAGCAGGGCAGGCAATCGGCCTTGCAGGTGTCTCTCTTCTCTCTGTGTCTTTATATTTGTGCAGCATCTCATTATCTTCTCTTTTCAGAATCATAAATAAAGTCCACGTCTTGAAAACAATGGAAACACCCACGTCTGTGGGTTTAAGAAGAGTGAAACTGACACAGAAATGACAGTATGAGGAGTCACAGATAGAAAAATGCTGTTGCTGTGCAAAGAAGCTTATGACCACGTGAATTATAAAAACAAAAGCAAAGATTATATGTTTTTGTTCTCTCCCTGCAATATTCAGTACAGATTATTCTTTCTAGTGATTGAACAAATTTTGGTAAAATTTCCAGTGTCAGTTCTACCGATCAGCATTTGCATATAAATGCCCCCCAGTCTGGTTTTTCTTTTTTTTTCTTTCTTTGTTTTCTTTGTTTTCTTCTTCTTCTTTTTTTCCTTCTCACTCTGTATTTTAAATTTGACCTCCTTCTTCTGGGGTTTTGGGAAAAAAAATCCCCCTGATGTACCCTGTCATCTTTTCAGACACACGGATACACAAATTCTCCGCTCACCCTACCAACCTTCAGGCGGTGCACCTGGGTACAACTCTCACACTCACACATGCAAACATACACAGATGTAACACACATTCACATTCCCCCATGTACACATCCATGGTGCACACAATATAAAAACTAAAAACTGTTTGGGCAGTATGCAGATCCTAAGCTCTGTTGTCAGATGGTCTCCCATTAGGTCTTATAACAGCTACAACACCATGACCACCTGTAAAATTACACACACAAATACACGCAGCATGAAAACCACTCAGAGACCCACAGCGGCATTGATCTCCTTCGGTGGTATTGATTAGCCTACCCCCAACTTGGACCAGAAGATACCAGCTGTGTCAAGCCATTTACTTCCTGAAGCGCTCTGTCTCCTGTGTGGAAGATGAAAATAATGGTGCGGTGAGCTTCTTCTCTCAGAGAAATTGTGCTGGCTGCAAAAGGGCAAGAAGTCCACAGGGAAACAGTTACCTCAGATGAAAGTTGCTCTGAGCCATTTTTAACCCCTGCCCTGGTCCTACTGGATGTCTGTGTGTGTGCACTGATGTGTGCACACATTACACCGTGCACAACTTGAACTGTGGTTGATATGTAAGTGCATAGTAGGAATTTTATACACTCATGCACAGAGACACTGAGAGTAACATGAAGGGAAGTCTATATTTATTTCATAGTTTCGCAGTATTTTATTGTGGACTGATGGAAAAGTTATGTTACATTATGGATAAAACCATGAATTTGTCTCTTTTGCAAAGCTACAAGCTGAAGTCTTGGTGTAATATTACCATGCAAAGCTTTTTAATCTTGAATGAGTTTTTTTCTGTTTTTGTTTTCAGCAACTTATCTTCTGAAATCATTTGTTCTCTCTAAGATCAGATTATGGCACTGCAGCTAAAATCAGGACAATGAAAAAACCGACAAAAGATTAAAAACTGGATTGACAAAGGGAAAGATGAAAATTGGATTCAATCAAATTCCAATTCAAAACAAACAAAAAACTCTTTAAAAACAAAACTTTTAGAAATTATTTATGAACCTTGGAGAAAATTCCGATGTATAAAGGAAGCCTGATTATGAAAGCAATGAATCATCTACTGTGTTAAATTTGAAGCTGAGTAATTGTTAGATTAGTAATAATCCCAATCGAATGACTCATATTTCAAAAAAAGATATTCTTTCCTGTAATTTCAAGCAGTGCAGTGTGCTTTCTTCCATATCCCTGCAAATAAATTATTCATTTTACTGAACTACTTTAAATAACCCGTTGTGAAAAAAAAATGCAAAAAGCCAATACCAAAGTCCACAAAATGCCCAATAGATTTCCTGCTGTGCAGTAAGAACTCCGCTGGAGTAAATGCTGCTCTGACCCAGCTTCAGTTTGAAAGAAAATGCACATAAACGCATGCATTTCATCGGGGAACATGTACTGTAAATCAAATGAGGTCACCTGTGGCCAAGTGCAAGAATTTGTGTGTATTAGGGGAGCATTCAGAGCTATCAACAAACCCATTTATCATGCCATGCCTTGAAGCCAGTGCTGTGCATTGAACTCATCCATGTTTTCAGAGAAAGGTTAACTGAACAAACAGAGTCTGCAAGTGAAGAATATGACGTGAGTGTTGTTCGCTCTAGCAGCACTGAATAGGTGCCATGAAGTGTGTGCTTTGAATGCAGTGCACTGAAAGCAACATTACAGGTTGTTGGCTTGGCTACTGCCGGTAGCTGTTCACATCATGCACCCACCAACAGTACTGCTGAAGGGAGTCCACATGTACAGTCATGAAAAAGAAAGTTTTTCACAGGACTCTGTGCAGTCCTGTGAAAAACTAAGTACACCTTAACTGCTTCCACAGAAATTAAGATGGTAAGTGGCAGCCAGGCCTCACTAATCACATGGATTTAATGATCATCAGCAAGTGTGACCACCTCAAAAAAGCAGAAGCTTTGAGAGGCTGCTGCTCTGGAGCATTCAGGTCTGTGTTAACATAATGTCAGAGGTGGGAAGTAACGAAGTACAAATACTTTGTTTCTGTACTCAAGTAGAATTTTCAGGAATCTGTACTTTACTGGAGTATTTTTTTTTCTGACAACTTTTTTATTTTTACTCCATACATTTTCTGTACAAATATCTGTACTTTCTATTCGTTACATTTTCAATACAGGCTCATTAATTTCAGTTCAGCAGTATCGTTTATAGCGTTTATACTCGGGGATCAGAGTGGGCTGGTGTGAGTGCAGGTGTCTGTAAGTTGTGGCCTCGATACTTTAGCATTTCACTAGCCCAGCAGAAGAGGAGTGAACATAAAGGAAAGAAGTTTTTTTTTTTTTAAACTGTCAGGTAATTTAAAATGCAACATTTCTATCAGCTCAGCAAACACAGAAACTGTCTGTGTGCAGTCTGTTGCACAGTGTTTTGGTAGCTAAAGGGCCAGCTGCCGTATTTAACAGTGAGAGAAAAAAGTGCGAGATAAGTTCACTCAGAGATGGAGAAAGATGTAACAAAGACAGGACAGGACCGGAAGAAGCAAGGCTAGGTTTAAAGGTAGAGAAAGATTATTTGTAATGTCGTCATTTTTAATCACATATTGAATATGATGTGTTTTGATAAATTATGTATTTTCATATAGTGAAACGTCCTGCAACACAAACTAAGCCTGTACACTAAGAAAATCTGCTGGAGCTCACAACTATTGAGTTGTGATTCTTTTCTTGTGCTGAGCAGATCTTATATCATTTCTATTCTCATGTACTAATACTATTTTATTATCATATTAATATTGTACAAGGTTCAGTTACCTTTGCATAAAAATTGATGGTAGAATTGTCCTTCAAGGAGCTCAGGATGGCTGTAGCAAAGGCGGTAGAGCATGTCATCTACTGATTGGAAGGTTACTGGTTTGATCCCTGGCTCCCTCTAGTCTGCATGCCAAATGTCCTTGGGCAAGCTGTTAACCCTTCGTTGCTCTCCGATGTATGAATGTTAGTTAGTTAGTAAGCACTTAAAGTCATAGAGGAACGTGAATGTTGTATAAAGCACTAATTAAGAATCAGTCCTTTTACTTTCTTATTTTGAGTACATTTCAGATCCTGTTCTTTTCACTTGTACTTGAGTAAAGAAGTTGATTGAGTACTTCACCTTTGCCTTTTTTTTAACAAAGGTATCTGTACTTCTACTTAAATAAAGAATGTCTGTACTTGAGATCCCAGCGTATTTACCCAAAGTCAGAGCATGCAATGCTGAGAGAAACTCTAAAGAAAAAAAAAGTTAAGAACTACATCTCTTGTCTTGTGGGCAGATGGGACCAAAGTGGAGACAGTTGACCATAATGCACTGCACTATATTTGGCAAATATCACACGCAGCATATCAGCACAAACGCCTCATAACAACTGTCAAACACGGTGGTGGAGGGGTAACGATTTGGGCTTGTTGTGTTGTAACAAGTGTGGAAATGCACAAAACTGGCTAAAGCACCTGAAAACAAGTGACATTTTGAACACAAAAGAAATAACAACACAACATCCATATGACGGTGTGCAAAATAATCAATATTATTCAAATAAATTAGATTTGCTTGATGGTTTGTTATCGTGTGATCCTTCAAGCGCAATTCAGTTGTTCTTGCTGTGCAGGTGCAGATTGCTGTTCCATCTGCACCTGTATATGAGCATTTTAAACATCTCTCTGATCTGACAGACTGCTGTTTGGTTTGAGACAAAGGTCCATCTCTTTTCCCTCCAACTCAATATGTTTGTGAGCTGTTCTGCAGTCTCTGCCTTCCTCTCTGCTCTGCCCCCATTTATTTCTCCTCGGCCTCTCAGTATTTTTGACAAGCTGGCATACTCAAAGGGCATTGTCAAACCTTACATTATGAAATATAGATATGGAAAAAGATGTACAGAGACCAAGGAAAAGTGGTAAAGATGATGAATAGAAGGAATGTGAGAGAAGTGTGAAAAAAGAAGGAAGATAGAGTGAGAGAGTGAAGATAGAGTGAGAGAGTGAGAAAAGAGATATGAGCTCTCTGTGGTAAAAGACAATAAAGTGTGAAAGGTTCTCCCTTTGTTGGATGTCCTCCCCTCAGGGGCTCTATGACAGAGAATGCTGCAGAGCTCCAGTTAAAAGAGGAAAAATGACAGGAGCCATTTCTCTCCTTTTCTCTCTATGGTCTGTCATGATGGCTGTCTGTGTGTCTGTATATGTGAGTGTGTGTCAGAGAGAGAGAAAGAAGAAGAATATGAGACAGACAGAAAGCAAGCAGGAGGAAGCCCTTGGGGTCTAATAAATCAGGCCTGCATTGGACAGGAGAGTCCTGGAGAATCTTGCGTGGGAAGACAGGTGTCCATAGCATTCTGGGGCAAAGGTTAAGATCAGACACATCACTCATTTTATACAACACACACACACACACACACACACACACACACACACACACACACACACACACACACACACACACACACACACAGAGACAAGAGTAAGAAC
>VVHJ01002078.1:0-11675 GCA_015107715.1 Tylochromis polylepis
TACCAGTATTAAAAAAAAAAAAAAAAAAAAAAAAAAAAAGCTTGTGAGGACCTCTGCTTTCTCCTAATGTGCATTTTCTAATGAAGCTATCTGGGTAACTAGCATATACTTCCGCTGTCTCTCACAGGATGTTAAAATCAGATTTGTCAACACTGACCATCCATCAATCCCTAAGAAAATCTTTCTAGCTGTATTTTGGGTATGTATGAGATCGTGTGATTAAATACATAATCACAAAGCAACATTATACTAATACAAATGCAGGTAGTTGTCCTATTATATTGAATAGCCAGCTGCATTTGTATTTGTATAATATTAGTTTTTGAATTTGCTTTTTTGCAGTCCCAGGGACTGCAGATTGACATTAGCAGCTAAATCTGGTGCAATTCATCTTTTTCTGATGAGATTTAAGTTTCCTTGTACACGGTCCCTGACAAATACATTTAAACTAAACCATACTAAACTAAACTTAATACTTTATATGCATTGTAGTGATTCCAGCTGTAAAATCAATAACTGCTACATGCTTTGTTGGCAGTGCTTATGTTATCACTCTGTTTAGTTTAATATTTGTGAGTGGGCAGATGTGTAAGTGGAGAGATGTCCATATAAAGGTGCCATTATATGGAATTTCCAGCAAATTTTAAATCCAGGAGCCATTCTGCTAAAAGTTGGCAGTTTTGCTGACAGAGTATCCATCTGCCTTTTGGAAAAAATCTGCCTTTTAAATTACTAAAAGATTTTTAAATTCATTTTACATGAGGTGGACAGATGTAAGTACTAACTCCAGAAGCACAGATGGAACAGAGAATAAGACAGATGACGCCTTTAATGCATACATTATCCAAAGGAATTTGGCCTTCATTGCACTGCAGGCAGTTCAGTTAGCAGAATGTCCTCAGGACTCTTAACTGAGCAGCGTGTCGGGAGCATGTTTTAAGTGCAATAGTTGCAGAATTTATCACCACACATGTGTGTGAACTGTTTCAGCAATAGTCCTCCCAGCATTTTCCCACTGCTCCATTTCCAAATGTCAAAATGCAGACTTGAATTTAACGACTTGGAAGACAACCATACAGCTTAAATGACTTGCTATAAAGTACGCACTGGAATGCAGAGAACATTTATCTGCCAGTAGAGTTGAATGGGGTTATTTTAAAGCGCCCAGTGCCACTTTGAGTTGTCTTCATTCCCTCGACCTCGGCCATCGCCACCATGGCAATGAGCTTTCATCATGACTTGGAGAGAGCGACAATAAAACCACCTACATTATCTATATCCAGACAAAGGTTGAGGATGTTCGTTATGTGGGTTAGTCACTCAGAATACCCTGCGTATTTTTTTTTGTAATTTTTCCCATTGGGCTTTTTTCAATAAGATCATTTCCATTTGGTTGATAATGGATTCGTCAATCTCTAGATTGCATTTAAGAAGGGCTATAACTGAAGCTGTAAGAGGTCTGACGCAGGTGCAGACGGTTTCATTTCACTCCATCTGTGATTCCGTGTTTGAAAACCAAACAAAAACTCTACTGTTGCCGCTGGTATGTTTGATATAGAGCCACAGGACAGGTAATGGAGAGCACATGGCGATAAAGTCTCTGCATCCAGTGAACCAACTCAACACAGTCCTCAAGTTTTTTTTTTTGATGAATCCCAAGACCACTAAATTCTTGCGCTGTGAGAGGCCTGTTTTCTTTTACCAGAAGAGTTCTTACCAGCTGTGCCATGCAACAAGAATTTATCCATGCTAGCAAAAGGATTGTGATTTGTGATTCATTCTTCCAGACATCTTCACTTAACGCTTCAGTATATCATTTCTAGTACTATGACAGCCTATCAAAATACGATGGAACTGGCAGGAGATCATTTGTATGATCTGCAGTGGAGCCTCATCTGGCGCAAAAGTTATTTGCGCTGATTGTTGCCATGCCGCAAAAGGGTAGGGTTATTTCCATCTCCAGAATTCTGATTTATCAGTGGCAGTGTTTATGTGACTGCATAATGTTGAAAGAGCTTAATACTGTTTGCCCCAGACCTGCTAGAGGGAGTCATCTTGCCTCTCCTGCATGCTCTTACTCCAAGCGACTTCTTATGAAAGATTGCTCCCAGTAGAGCAGGAATCTGTTTGCCATCAATTTTCTTGACAAATGGGTTTACATATAAACAGGCAAAAGCTGATTTTCATAAAGCAGATTATAAAACTGATTGCTTGGGAAAATTATTAAAAAGCTTGAATCTCTTTAGTTATTTCAACACTTCACCCTAATAGGTTTTCTGTTCAGAGCTTTTAATGTGATCGGCAGAGGTGTGCTCCTGTATTCATTATTATTGAATGACTGTTAAATGTTGCAGCTGTCAGAGAGAAGGGGGAAAATTTGGAAAAAATTAGGGAAAATCACCATCTCCTGCAGACTTTTTCCAAACCTCCTGTTTGTATTTTTAGCTCCACTGGCAGCTGTTGTTACCCTGGACTCCATTACTGCTGTTCGGTCTCATTTGGTCTCAGAGGAGGTTGAGTAACATGGATCTAAACACAGGCACAATTGTCTTTTCTTATGGGGAAATCCACGACTTGATGGCTTTTCCATTTAGGTTTGCAGAATTGGCTGGCTGGAGATGTGGGCTATGAGTGAGGAAAGGAAAGCATGGAGACCAAAGATTATACACTGTTTGTACTTAGTGTTTGACCTTTAGGTTTTGTGTCTTTGAATAGCACTAAAGATCCCTGGAAAACATTAGTGACTATGACTGTATATTATATTGGGCAAATTCAGTAGTTTAGAATACAAAGAGAGCTTTTCATTCTGTAGCCTTGTATTTTGTCAAAGTGACATTTTTAAAGCCTCTTGCCTTTAAAAACAAATGCCGAAGATTCACCACAGAAGTCCCTGTTTTGCACAGCTTCATGTGCATGGTGGTTATCCCCTTAGGCCTGTTAGTTGTTGGTTGTGTCATCCCTGCCCCGTATTAGATGTCTTATCTGTCAGCTTGTTTTTTCCTGTTATCTACACATCTGTTTGAATGTTAAAGCCTCATTTCATTCATGCCCATAACACAGTATATGTGCTATTCTGCAGTGTGTCTGTCTTACAGGTGATTGGATTACTACCCATCTCTGATAATTGTTGTATCCCAGTGAAGCTCACGTTATAGATGCTATTTCAGGTGTATTACTTCTTGTATGTCTGCATCTGATGCTGTCTGCATTAGAGTGCTGCACATTTTAAATCACCATCCTTTTACTGAAAAATTTTCATTGCAATTATGCAAATGACTCTGTGGTATGCTAAAAAGCAGAATGTAATGTCTGGCTTTTTTGTTTTTAATTCTTTAGTTATTGCCAGGCTCTGTTTGGACTGTAGTCAACATACCACTAGCTCATTACAGTGTCTCCTCTCCTGCATTATTAAGACATTCTGTAAGTTCTGCAGTGACTTCACAGAAACTTGAAGCTCATACCATTTTTATTGTTTATGTCTCCAGTGCTGATGGTAAACTGTTCTCTTGTTGTTTTTCTCATCTGAGGTTGGTGAGGAAGGATTAAAATGATTTTGTGTGTGATGCACAGTTTTCTAGAGCATCATATATGAAAGAACTAATAGCGCCAATATGATAGATATGAATAATAATATCTTGCATTTCAGATATGTATTTCATGGTTATATATTGTCATCTAACTATTGATCAGCTTATTGGCATTTACTGTTTGATTTGGGCATAATTTTGAGGGAAAATTTAGCAGAGAAAGAATTAATTGGTTGCTATTTTATATATAAAACCCCCCACTGTTTTTGCACTTTGTGTTGAAAGCTGGCTAAGGTAGCAGGGGTTTTGTAGCAGCGGCACTGCCCATTACCCACACAAGTTGCAAACCTCCTTTTCTCTGCTCTGTTTGGATCCTTTTGGTTTCTGTTTGCATCCTGTGTGCGCACACCCCTTTAGATTCTCCTCCTCTCTTCCCTCTCGCCTCTCATCCACACTGTTTCTGTTTCGACTGGGGACTGAGAAGGTAGGAGGGGTTCTGAGCATCGCTGTTTCTCCATGCTGACTCATGATGACAACTGGGTAGATAAATCCTTCATCAAAGTGAATCCAGAATTATGTAGAATTAAGTATTTTTAACAGGTCTTCTTTGTGAAATGTTTCTCCATGCAAATACTGCGCATTGAAGTGGTTATAGTATCTGAAGAAGGAATTCCTTGAGGACTCCTTAAAGAACACAAAGGAAGACATAATGGTGGCTGGAATGGTAATGCAATTGGCCAATCTGAAAGCAATCTACGAGCTTCTCTTCAAAGATGGCGTCATTGTGGTTAAGAAGGACAGGCGGCCACAGTCCATGCATCCTGATCTCAATGGGGTGAACAACCTAAAGGTGATCCGTGCCGTGGGCTCTCTCAAATCTAAAGGCTATGTCAGGGAGACTTTTGCCTGGAAACATGCCTATTATTATCTCACCAACGAAGGAATCGGGTACCTGCGAGATTACCTGCACCTGCCTCCAGAAATCATGCCTAGAACCCTTCATCGCATTTGTCGCCCTGCATCTTCTGCTCAAGTCCAGAAGGTGAAAGGCCTGAGATCTTCCATTTCAGAACTGAAGGCCAGAGGAAAAACCCAAGAGGGTGTTACAGACGAGCGCATTTACCGTCACAAGAGAGTTGAAGAAGAACAACCTGACAGACTTCCAAAAACCTTCAGAGGCTCCTACCAGTTGTCAGTTGGAGTTCAAAACACTACCTTGTTCAGCGTAGACAAAGACCTCTGCAAAGAAGAGGAAGGTCACAGTAAAGTTTTCAATGCTTCTCTTCTCCACCATGAGGAAAAAGCTACCAGAGGTCATTACTCAGTTGAGGAGGCCAAGCAAGGTTTTCATTCTCCTTCAGTTGTGACAAAGTTTCCAAAAGAAATCCAGACAGTTCAGAAGGTTCCTAGTGTTCCAGTAACAGAGGTCTTGCAGGAATCGTTTAAGAACACATGTGCTGAACCACAAAAAGAGTATAAAGGGTCTGGAAGTGTTGCTATGGCCAGCATGAAGGTGCAGAAGACTACAACTGAGGAACCTGTAAAAGAACCAATCCTAAATGAGATGGGAAGAGAGACCAAATATCTGTCCTTGGGGGTACTTGAAGAAGAGGTACCTGCGAGTGAATGTGCTGTACAAATGGTAGCAGACCCCCAGGCAGTCCCTTTGATGGAAGAGCTTGTTGATGATGAACAGAAAGATGAAGACATTCTCCATGAGGTGATCATCTCAGCTCCGTTTGGATGTTCTGATGACGTTGTGACAGAAGAATCTCACAAGAACTTGCCAGGTGATGTTCAGGAGATGAAACATGTGACGGTTGAGGTTTTCAGGCCTGCGGATAAAAGTGAAGCATCCGAGCTTGAATCTGATTTACACTCTTACAAACCTCTGCAAAACGTTCCAGAGGAAAAAACAATGGATTCTGACATTACAGATACAGAGAATGAAAAAGACAGTGAGACAATAGTTTCTGCAAAAGTTATTATTTCTCATGATGCATCTGGAACCTCCTCCACTGCAGCCACTAAAGCAGACTGTCCCGTCCCCATAGTCCCACCAGAGTACCCAGCTCCGAAGAGCCCTCTGCTTCAGGTAGACTGTACCACTCTCACAGAAGAACCCAAAAAAGGTCAAGATGCTCAGAAGACCGGGCCTGACTTCGCTGAAGGTTTGAGCTTCTTCTAACTCCTCCTCCTCCCGTTTCTTCCTCTTTCATTTGCAGCAAAGGCTTTCTTGGTGTTGCTGTGGCTGCTGCCTCTGTTTATGTGGATGAAGCAGAGATAATTTAATCTCGTCTCTTATTGATACAAATAATGGTCCTGTCATTTTTCATATAGCTAAATAACAACAGACTGCCAATTAGGTGTCATTTTACAGATGCAGATTGTGCCAACCAGTGGCCTACTTACACAGACAAGCTTTGTCTAAATGGGAATCATGCACATGTTTGTATACTGCATGTTAGTGAGGGTACAGTTGTATTTTTAAAATGCATAAGCCCTCATTTCATTTACTGTCACACATCTGCTTACTGGACTCACAGTAACTCAAACTAGAACTGTAGAACCATTAAGAATTTATAACGAATAAGAAAATAATGCGACTTGTATCTAACACTGATTATTGAGACACTCTGTAGGTCATGCATTTTATGTGGCCTGTGATGCTTTGCCTCTGCTAGTCATTTTAACTGGGAGCACATATAACTCTTTCTTTGAGATGTTTTGAGGGATAAAAACAAGCAAAAAGCACAGATTACATATGAACTTTCTACACGTTCAAGCTGCGTCTGTCAGGCAGATTATTACTGTCGTATATTCAGCAGAACAGGCAGGGTTTTTTTTCTTCCGCAGTGGTTGTGATCTATACTCAAACGAAAAACCGTGTTCAGTTCCCCAAGGAGAACAGCATTGCCTACCCATTAATTCAATGAATATTTAATTAACGTCTTGTTACTTCTAAGGTACGATCCAGCAAAATTATATTTATGTAGCACATTTAATTCCAGGTGCAAACTGCAGCACAACAATAGAGAGATCAAAACTAAACTTAAAGACAGACAAAAGCTCCTGAATTAATGAAAAGATTTTACAACTGATGAAACGCATAAAAAGGAAAAAATTAGATGGTAAAAAGAGTAAAGTTGGTCATTTTAATTCTTAAAAAAATAGAAATTTAAACAGATAAATATTAAACTAACAGTGTGTGTAAAAATAAACTAAATGGTAAATTTGAGAAAACCAACAAATTAAATTAAGTAAAACAATCAGAACTCAGTTAAAATTATAATTAAAACTAGCAACTACACTACTGAGAAACGCAACCAAACAAGAATGTTTTAATTTCTTTTACTTATTTATTTTTGTATTTTTTGAAGCCTAAAAGATAAGAGGTTTCTCTGGTATCGGTGGAAGAACCTGTCAGCCTACTAACATGTCTGAGAGAGATGTCTGCAGTGTCTCAACAGACATTAAAATATTCAAATAAACTATAAGTTTAACCAGGAGGCAGTTATGGTAGTAGCCTCTGTGTGGGTGTTATATGGTCAGATTTTCTTCTTGTTTAACTTAAACTCTGGCAAATGCGTTCTGGGGTAGCTGAAGGTGTCTAAATACAGCATACAGTGTTAAATCCATGCAAACATTTGTGCTGCTGTGTGCGCTACATCGATGTGGCTGATTCATTAATTCTGGCATCTGTTCTGCAGCTGCATGCACTTGTGCGTCCATCTCTCTTCATCTCACAGAACATGCTGCATTTCACACGGTCCCCAGACTAGATATTAATAAAGCGCATAAAGACTTATAAAAGAGTTCAGTTATGATGACCGCTTCTGCAAATCCACATGCTGAATTCCCTGGCCCTACCTTTTTAATATGACATCGGCCTGAGAACTTTCCATTGTCAGGGCTGATATATGACTCAGCAGAGACTGGAAAAAATGTGAGTGCCATTAAGCCACACTCAGCTTTTCCTGTCTGTGCCCCCACAAAAAGGGCGAAGCAGCAAAGCAGTCCAAAACACAGAGTATGTGGCATTTGCCACCTTTCATCTAACCTCCACTTAGCCCAGCCTGCAATGAACATGGACTCCAACATTTAAAAAGACCATACTGTATTTGAGTGGGTTAGCCACAGCAGAACACAGAGTGTGTAACCTGCTGCCTCCTAATCTAGTGTGTGCTGCATTTTTCATATAATACAGTAAGAAAGAAAAATCATCAAGAAACCTGTTTTGGCTGCGATGGAAATGAATTTTCCTAGAGACTTTATGGAGGCTCTAATTCAACACGGCCAAGGTAGGAAGCCTTTATTGTTGGAACAGTTCTGTCTTCTTACCAAAAGGTGTCAGCACACATATACTTTATGGCCAGTCTCCGGTTATCTAGCAGACCAAAGAGGATGCAGCAGGTTAGGGTGTGTCTCACTGCCAGTAGATCAGAAAACAGCTGAATACTGGCTATTGTGTCTGGGATTAAGTACACAATCTTAAACACAGTGTTTAAGAAGTTGTTAAGATTGTTTTCTTAACAAACAATTGCATGTCTACTGTCTAGTTTATTTTGATCCTAAAAGAACTAATGACTTTATTTAATGATTAGGAGTAAAATTTATTATAGTTCGTAACTTTAACACTGAAGTCCTTGAGTTAGACGCCACCCACGCTGCCTGCTGGCTGCGTCCGGGATCGTGTTTCCTGGTGTAAAATCCAGAGGGGTGTGGGCCGCAGGATGGCCCCTGACTGGCTACTTCACATCTCTCCTCTGCACAAAATGGTCACTGTGAAAAAGAGGCAGACCTGGGTGGGCTTAGGAGTAATGGACAGCTGAATAGATAACATATCTTAAGATGCACTTTTGCATTCTTTATCGGTTGGGCTGTAACTAATGATCTATATCTTTATTGATTAGTTTTTGGCCACATTATTCAATCAAAAAAAAGTTAAGAAAACGTGAAAATGTTTTTTTGAAAAGGAGCCTACAATTAAAGATAATCAACTTTTAAATATATGGAATCCCAAGAAGGACAAAATATGCACATTTGGAAAACTGGAGCTGGTGTTTTTAGGGGGTTTTTTTGGGGGCATTTTTCTTTTAATGAAAGACAATCAGACTCGTGACACTAACCCTACTTTTTCAGTGCTGTTTATATCTGATGTATCATAAACATTTATTTCAGTTGGGCAGCACTTTAAATAGTATATGAACAACATCTTATATCACAGTTCTACACAACTACATGAAAATATTGTCCAAAAAGACGTCACAGAACTGAGCTAATATGTCCAACCTGTGTAGGAGTTTTTGTCTGATCTGATTAAAATGTTCCATCTGTGACTTTAAAACAAAGCCGAGCTACAGTAGTGCAGAGTGATGCATATCCTGTGGATACGGGTGCATAATTGCACTGTCTCCAATATTTATTTTTTTTTTTTTTTTTATGGCTTCCACAAAGCCGCCTTTGTTATAGCTGGCAAAAGTCACGTTTTCCGTTCTTTGTCTAAATCCTGAAAGAAAATGTGAATGTGTCCCTGGGAGTTTTTGTGAAGCCTTGCACATGGCTTCCATCCAGTGGTGCTCGCAGAAACCACCACGCATGAGATGCTGTTTCCACTGAGGAAAGCCTCACAAATTAAATCAAACTCGCAACGCTGTGTTTTACTTCCCAGCTGTGCCTCCGCTTTTTCTCTCTCGCGCTCACTCTCTTTCCTTTTTTTTGGGTGCTTTTTCTGCACGCCCCCCCCCCTCGTTTTTATCAGAACATAATGTCATGAGGTCAGCTCTGACTCCTTGGCAGTTCTGCATTTTCTCTAAAAGTTGTGAAGACGCTGAGAGAAGATGGAGTTGTGCTGTTGCTTCTGCCCAGGACCTCCTAACGGTAGGTTTTATTTTTACCAGGAATCTTTTTTTAGACTCTTTATCAGTGAACTTTAAAGATGGTTTATTCTTGATGTACTATGCTGAGGTTAATTTCTTGAATTATGCTTGCCATCTGAGGACACTGCCACTCCCAGTATCAGTACTTTAGATTAAAAAATCTCTCACATTCTTCACATTGCTTCACTAATCTTACCTACGCTGTTATGTAAAAGTTCGGCATTAATATCGGAGGCTTTTTAAGTGAAATTCTAAGAGCTTATGAATTAATTAAGTGTGTAACTTTGGATTTTGGCTATGTTGCTTACGCGGGAGTATGCAGAATGTGTATCACAATATGGGAATCATTGAGCGAGTGCATACCATGTGAGAAGAGGGGGAGTGGGCTGGCTCCTCCCATGAAGGAGTGGTGAAATGAATTTATTCCAGACGTCTCTACTGCTCCCCTGGATTTATTCCCTTTGCTCAATCCTCACTGTAACTAATTGCCAAATTGCGGTGCCAGTTTCTAAGGCTTTGGGGAATTTGGTTGACATTTTCAAACAAGGATCATTTAAGGTCTCTCCCAAAATTAAATGCCAACGCTTTAGACTAACAACACCCACTTATAATGATCTTTTTCTTCTTTGTTGAAACTACACTTTTGCTTCTGGTCTTTGTGCCTAAACATAGCTTTTTTTCTTTTTTTTTAAAATTTAGTGCGACCTATAAGACTGTGTAAGACTATTCTGTATTCCCTTCTTTATATAGATTGACACAGCGCTCACGCTAAAGACGGCATGAGGTCGAGGCCGTCTCGGCTATTTTTGCTTTCTTTATGGTGCGCTGTTGGTGTGTGGCATCGCGTCGCTGTAAATGTGTGAGGGTGACACTCATCTTGGTTTTGGGTTTCTGGGTGGCTGCACAACACCTAATGTTCTTTTCATTTGTTCTGACAACAGAGACCTTGGCAGCGATGCTGTTTTGCCTCGAGCGCTTTATATTTATTTTTATTTTAAACAGTGATGCAAACAGGTGATGTGTGCATATTTCCGCAGGTGCAGTTAGTGTTTCACAACTCCGTGTTTCGAGTTAGGCTGGTGAGGAGAAGCTCCCACAGAGGAATTTCTTTGTGATCATTTGGTGACAGAGCTGTTTTAATAAAGTTGACTGACAGGTTTGAAAATGATTGTGCTTAAAGCAGCATCCTTAGAAGGCATTCAGTCTAGTTTGAGAGGACATTTTCCCTCGAGGCTTTTCTGTGTTTTAACAACAGGGCCAGGGCAAGATGGAGAAAAATGAAAAACACTTAAGGATTTAGAGGCTAACAATGCAGCTGGCAGTTCAGAAATGCTGAGATGTTGGTTTTAAAACAGGATCCAGTTTAATCAGGCTCTGGGAAGCTTATACATACTGGTTGGGCTGTCCAAGCATAAGGAAGCTATTAGAATTACGGGGAACATTGTAAAGTTACATAAGGGGAATGAATTGATAGGGAGCGGGTTATTATGTGATGAGGAAAAATAAAATTGGGAGGCATGGCTTCAGTATAAATATTTGGAAAAGGCGGAAGGGGTTGGCCTGGGACTGTCTGTGACTCGTTAACCGCGATGGAAAATGGGCTTCAGTCGGTAAAAGAAAACTTATGGAGTGAATCAGTTGGAAACTTTGACTCCAGCTCCCAGTGGATCTCCCTTAGTTTGCCTCTTATCAAGGCTGACCTGACTGAGCGTGCTCTGTGTGTGTGCTTGTCACACAAAACGGCCTCATATATTATTAACTCCTGCAGATAGTCTGCTGCTGGCAAGGAAAGCAGAGAACGAGTTTCTGTAGGGCAAAACCAGTGGAGTTACTTGATCTGTGGAAGAGGACAAAACTTATTTTTAACAGTGTCAGGACTCCAAAAGCTGCTCGTGCTGCCAGAGTTACAGCTACTTTTAAAACAAGTGCAACTTTAAATGAATTAAATGTGAATATATGATAGAAAGAGAGAGGAATTGTAAAAGTGCAGAGAAAAAAGGGGGAGGGAAAGAGTGCAGGAGTGAGAGAGATCAGCCACTTCTGCCAGAGGACTGAGTCACAGAGCAGAGAGGAGAGGGAGGGGTGCTCTTTCGGTCTTGTGTCTTGTAAAAGTCGCGTACAACTTGGCTGCAGCGCTCGTTTTAAAGTCCGGGATGGCACCACACCCCTAGACGCTCCCCTACTCCTCCCTTTCACCCCCCCCCCCCCCCCCCCCCCCCCCCCCCCTCCACCCCCCCCCCCCCCCCCCCCCCCCCCCCCCCCCCCCCCC